>JAWZYV010015788.1:0-50796 GCA_038373885.1 Cheiracanthium punctorium
GAGTATTCCCCGCAATCTCACATGCTAAAGATATCCAAATGACCGAGCAGGTAACCAAGTGCTATACTGACATGACTGAGAATTGAGAATACCTAATTGGGTAAACTATGTCCCTCTCCATACAACTGGACTTCTGTCATTTGTCATTCGTTGATAACTAATGGTAAGTATCTGTTTCCGATTTCTAGTCTACGCATATGCTGTCCTAACCTCTTTCTCCGCGGGTGGTCTTTCTGCCAAAAAACTTTCTGCCCTTGTCCTGGTAAATGTAAACTGTTATCTTAAATATTCCTTAGAATAGGATAAATGCTTAATTTACTATTTCAATTAAATCTTTAATGTCATGCCAGAGAAATATTTTGTTAATAAAATACTAATGTACATGATCTATAGCAAAAAAGGCAGTTGTCGAAATTACTGGCTATAGATAAGGTGACCACACGTCCCGTTTTGAACGGAACAACCCCGTTTCTAGGTGGCTTGTCCCGTTTTCCCCAAGCACAGCTTCTGGATTCCGTAATGTCCCGTTTTAGATAGAAAGCAACCTGCGGTAACGATTTCAGTAAAGGCCGCTAAAAATCTAAAATCATCCGACGGCAGTGTCTGTTAAAAAAAAAAAAAAAAAAAAAACCTAACCTCCCTCCCTCCCCTCTCGAGACGCAACGAAAACGATGGGGGATGAATTGTTTTTGTGTTTGTTCTTTTTTTCTCAACTATTTCAATTTATTTAATTTTTATTTCTTTTTTTTTTTTTTAAAGTCATGTTACTCTATTGCTTATCCCCCCCCCCCCCCGATCTTCACTTTATTTTCCCTTTTCACTCAGGTTCTCTAAGATTTTTTTTTTCCCTTCCGAATGACAACTTCCTTTTTTCCGTGTGTCCTTTTGTTTACATTTCTCACTTTCTTACCTTCCTGCCTTGTGTTGCATGGTGTTTTTGAAGTCGAAGAAAGGCCTACCCGTTGTACCACCCGTAAACGTATGCCTTGCACTATTTTTTATAGTATATGCGTGTTTAAGCAAAGGTTTTTTATATATTTTATTTTAAAATTAACATCAACACAAGCTTTTATGCGCGTTTTCTTGACAACTAAAAAATACCCAGACCTGAAATTCAGTCTCCCTAGACTTATTACCTTAAAAACAGTAGATGTCCTGTTTTGAGGAAGAAAACACATGCACTACTGCCAAAAAAGTAGATGATGTCCCGTTTTGAAGAAAAAAATAAATGGCCACGTTAGCTATAGAACATGCAGCGTTATAAGATTAAGATTATAAGACCCCCCTCAATTTGGAACCTCATATGAAGGTGGAGGACTTCTGAATATATTGGCACCCATTGGAAACTGCTACAGACCGCAGAGAAGTATTTCGGAACTACGGATTTAACGTGCACGTACACGGTGGTCTTTAATGGTACGCCGGTATCGAGCCCACAACCTTCCAGTTACTAGTCCAACAGCTTAAGCACTGAGATATCACTAGCAGGGGCGGCCCTAGGGCCGGACAAACCGGACCCCTGTCCGGGGCGGCATTTTGGCTCGAATTTGAAAAATACATTTTGTATTAGCAAAAGAGTTGTTAAAAAATATTCCGAAGAATATCATTCTATATAACTGTACTAGCTGATGTAACCATCCGTCATTGATGGGTTTTTACTAACCGCGCGAAATTTCGTTTGCATTGTAGGAGTACAAAAATGGAATTAGCATACTGGCAGGAATATAGAAAGCAAAGTTATAATTCTTGTGTATTGTATAGGTTAGAGAGTAACAAATTACCGCGACAAACTGTCAAAGTATTACTATATAACTGTCAAAAATCAGAAAATATTTTACATTCAGAATTAACGTTTTCTTTAGTGGATGAGCTTCCTACATCAAAAAGTCATTTAAAGGTGCAACAGAATATGCTAGTAATGAATATTAAACTGAAAAGAGAATACCTGGAAAATGCTTTGTAATAGCAAGTAGCCTATATTTAACACTGCAACGTCTGATTGAATTATATTTTGATGATTTTACTTGATGCCCGGAGAACTTTATCAAAGTTTACGTCATATCTCAAAAATAATTCAAATTTGCAGTAATTTTAATTTACTAACCGCCTACTTTTTAACAAAATTTCATTTCATTCCCTTTTGTCTGACCACTAGTTGTTTTCACGAAGTGGTCACACAAAATTTTCTCAAAATTATATATATATATATATATATATATATAATTAGGAAGAATTCAAACAATGTTATTTAACTCAATCTCCTCGTCAGTCACTGAATTTTGTTCTATTATTTTAGAAATTTTAATATTATGCTTGTAAAATTTTTGCACAATTTTCTCAAAAAAAAAAAAAAAAAAAAAAAAATTAAAAAAAGAAATTGACGTAATTTGTTTAAGTCGAACAGCCACGTATTGCATTACCTCCAGACGCCTTAAAGCGACGTCCTCCCCCTTTCTCCCCGCCCCACAAAAAAGGAAAAAATACAGTGCAACTTTTACAAACCCTTTCAATTTATTCAAATCTTTTAAAAATTTCGATGATGCTTTGTTACCCTCATATGACCTAATTTTATTGTGTTCTTTTAATCCGTTTTTGATGGATGCCAGAACAAACTTTTTAAGCGATTTTTACAAAATCTCAAAGTCTATAAATTATTTAAAACAATTTTGGTATCTATTGTTTCAATTAACTTATCATTCAATATAATTCCAAATTTCATGCTATTCCATTGAGCCATTTTTAACAAAGGGCGAACATACATTTACACACAGTTTTCAAACAACAGTTTTAAATCTCAAAACTTTTAAACGAATTAGAAATATTTTAGCACCCGCAGTTTAAATTAAGCTGCCACTTTTGGTGCTGCTATAAAATTCATTTCATTCGCTTCAGTTATTTATATGTGATGTGCAAACAAATATTTACACATTTTGCATAGATTTTTCACAAGGTTTCCAGTTGGATTCAAATTACACTTTGATAAAGAAATTCAACAAGCCAAATACTATCCCATATTTCTTGATTGCTTTTCTGATGCCAAAAAAGAAAATCGAACAAATCGCATTCTTGGTAAGGTATAAAGGTATGGACAAATCTAATTCCAATGCGGCTACCGTTAAAATTGGTGGAAGAATTTTAAGTTTTTGTTTCAGTGATTTGGCTTCAGGGTATTTAACTCTCTCAAACAGTTCATGTTCCTATGTTCTATCATTATTTGGTATAAAATCTTCAGCTCCATGAATCCATTAAGAAAGCTATTGCAGTCAAAAGACAACGATTTACCACCTGCTCTAGAACACTTACGAAACTGTAAAGATTTTTTTTAAAGGATCTCTGATTGGATGTGATTTATTTTAAATGAAATGTTCTGTTATGCAAGAGAACAGAACTGACCGACGAGATAGTATTCTGGCTAACACTGAGTTTACCGTTTACGCAACTACGTAACATATTAATTTTGATTGCGAAGCACGAGATAATCTGGTGAAAGATTCTAAATTAAAATTTAAGATAGTTTTATTTTTTACAGTAAAAAAAGCGATTAGTACCTTAGAATGCAGATTTAATTTAATAAGTACCCAATGTAATTATTTTAAATTTTTGCTCGGAATATACTCCTAAAAAGTGCTAATTAAACATTGTAACACAGTGTAACAGTCTTAACACTGTTTATAGTGTAAACAATTGGAGTTAATGCTGACCGATAGAGAATCAGAGAATATAAACGGTCTTGATCTAGTAAATGAAATAGTGTCAGTTACGGCCTTATTAGCAAAAAGGCAAGCCCAATTGAAATTTTAAAGCTAATTTCAACTGTAGATTTTAAACGCACATCTTGCTACTGCTTCGAGAATTTCGCTTTCTTTGCCGATAATTGTGGCAAGTGCAGAGAAGAGTTTCTCAAAATTAAAGTTAACAAAAATTTTCTTATGTTCCACAACTCTTCCAGATACGTTAAATTAAATAATTTAACTACATTGGCCATCAAACATGAATTAGTTGAAAATTGATTTAAGAGAAAAGGTCAGGAATTTTGTTGAATTAAAAGTCAGAAAAAGAACTCTTGGTTTTTCTCTTTCTTTTGGTATTTAGCTTAATGTGTGGCTTTTAATAAATATGGTTTCTTTTTATGCTGTGTTATGTTTAAAGAGCTATTCCAGTTTTATAGGCATGAAAACAGAATCTGTGAACAATTTATTTCTTTTAATAGTAATTTTACTGTGGGGGGGGGGCGGCATTTTATATTTTTGTCCGGGGCGGCAAAACTGTTAGGGCCGGCCCTGTCACTAGAAAAACTCTAATCAAACATTCTGTGATAAAGCTGATTTTACTCCCCCTTCTTCTGCTTGCGCCCCTCGAAAGGGCTATCCCCGCAACACCCTCGCTGCGACTTTGCTTAAGGGTGTATGCCGAAGAAAAAAAACTCTGTTTTTAGTCTTGGTACACAAATTCACAAATTGAAATAAATTAATAGCACCATGGTCTCCGAAAAATTCCAGATGGTTCTTCATAAGCTGTTTTACACGCTGCAATAAGCGAAAAAGCTGTGGCTTTTGTGAAATTTTCAGAAAAAATTCTTAAACATGGATCTGAGCTGCAAGATTTTTTGAAGAGTGACACGCTTTGCAAAAATTTCAGACTTTTAAGAATTTTCTGTAAAAGTTTTGAAACTGATACAGATTGATCGTTTATTTCAGTACGTAGTACAGCTTGTAAAGAGAAAGTTTCAAAATTTTGAAGTGCCTGGTATAATTAGTTTATTTGTACTTATGTACTAAAATCACATGATTTTTTCGAACAACACCGTTAAAATATCGATTGCAGGAGCTGCGAACTCAGGAAACTGGAGCGATACAAACAACTTAAGCCCGAAGCATCCCACATCTGTAATTCACAGGGGCGCAGAAGTGGCTAAATTAAAAATTTTTGTTAAAGGAGGGCGTCAAAATCAAACGCATTTCCCTTTTTACCAAGGTGATATAAACTTCATGAAATTTATTTTTTACTCATTTCTTGTCAAATGACTTAAACGATTCTTGTCACCCTACATTACATTCCGATTGATCAGGGGTGCATTAATGGAGTGGAATCTTCCTCTGTAACTTTTAGCATGATCTTTCGGAATTTCATACCGTGAAGGATTTTGGTTTATTTATCATCTGAAAAATGTCTCTCATATCTCCTCGTTAAATTTTTCTACCTGCGCCCCTGAGCTTAGTTCCCAGTAAATGGACTCTTGCTGTTCTATGGATACATTTATGTTTTGTCCTTTAACAGATTAGAAAAACTCTTTCTAAACATTATGTGATAAAGCTGATTTTATGCCCCTCGAAAGGGCTATCCCCGCCTCACCCTCGCTGCGACTCTGCTTAAAAAACCGATTGCAGGAGCTGCGAACTCAGGAAACAAGCATTCTTCAGTTATAATTCACAAGGGCGCAAAAGTGGCGAAATGAAAGATTTTTGTTTAATAAGGGGCGTCAAAATCAGTCACATTTCCCTTTTGCCAAAGCGATATAAAACACTTAAGGCTGAAGTATCCTACAGCTGCACAACTGCAAAAATTTACTTTTTAATTTATTTTTCAGTTCTTGTCGAATGGCTTAGACGATTTCTTTGTCTCCCTCACTCTAGAATATATTCTGATGGATCAGGGCGTACAAGGGAGTGAAAACTGAAATATACCGTGTTTACTCGAGTAACAGTCGCCCATTTTTGTCAATTTTTCATGGTGAAAGTGTATGTGCGACTATTATGCCGGGAAAATCTACTACATAATATTGTAACTAAAAAGTTATTTTTTTCTGCTTCAAAACGGGTGTGCGACTATTATGCGAGGGAGGCTATTACACGAGTAAACACGGCCTCTTCCTTTGAAACTTTTTTTAGCATGATCTTTTGAAAATTTATACTGTTTATTACTGTTATTTCGTTTATTTATGCTGTGAAACATCTGTTCCTCCTGGACTGATATATCTGTTTCATATGGAAACAAGAGTATAGCCCGGTGTAACCTAGCAGAACCGTCCAAATTTCGCTCCCCCCACCCCTTTTTGCAGCTTTAACGACGACTTCATAATTTTTCAGCCCCGGGAATCAGAGGCGGCATTTCAATTTTTCATTTAGGGGTGCAAGATTTGATGTACTAAAATCCAGAATATGAAATAAATAATTTTTTTTTTTTTTAATTTGGGGGTGCGACTGCGCTCTCTATTATCCGCACTTGCCCAGAATCATTATACTAATAAAATCCTGTCCTTTCCTCGCCTATACAGATGCGTTGTATTGAAAAGAGAAACACTAATAAGAAAAAACTATATAAACCTATGTGATCCTTCTGATTTTGCACCCCCTCTTCTGTTTGCGCCCTATTACTGTTACGGCCCTGTTTGGAAAACTGATTCTGGAAGCTGAAAAAACTTAGGAAGTATCCCAGAACTTTAATTCACCGGGGCGCAGAAGTAGCTAAAAATAATAATTTTGTAAAGAGGGCGTCAAAATTACGTGCATTTTCTTTTTCCGCTAACTTGATTAAAAAAAGAAAGAAAACTAGATTTTATGTAGCTTTGTTCAACATTTATTATAGCTTGTCCTTTTATATTTTTTTGCGGCATTTCTTTTGAAGTATATCAGAAAGGAAGGTAACTTGAGAAACCATTTCTTTAAACATCCGGATAAGATCTGCAGTGCTCAAAATAATTATAGGAGGTAATGAATCAACAGGTTCAAAGACCACCCCTGCGAAAGAGGGTAATTTAGCGTACCCTAGAGGTGGAGGTCTGGACACCGAGTGGACATCTGTTTCCCATGAATGAAAAAAGTAGGGATCAAGGAACGCTTCCTGACAATACACAGCGGCAACTTTAGAAGTGTTTGTGACAATAATACTGTTTAAAAGCTTGATAATATTATGAGAGCAGTCAGTGCGCCAGTAGCGTAGCTACAGTGCGTGACACCCGGGGCGGATATAAGTGGTGTCACCCCCATACGAGCACTTTTGCCCCCATACATGCGATATTTTTGGAATTTTGTGCTGTACAAGGCATCGGGTGTCACCCGGGGCGGACCGCCCCCGTCTTGCTACGCCACTGCAGTGCGCCCATCTGAATAACAAAAAAAAAAAAAGGAAAATGTTTGGAAACACGAAAAAAAGTGAAATTTGGCGCCCCTCGATTGAAACTCAAGCGTAGGCGACCGCCTACGTTGCCTACGCCTCAAACCGGCCCTGATCGAGGACAGTGTGCTTTTGCAGTATTTTACAGAACTTTAACCCATCAAAAAACATATATTAAAACCCTCATTAAAACTTAATTATAGTTCTAAAATGCAGCTATAAAACCTTTTTTTTTGACTTAATTGAGGCGACATCAGTTAGATTTATGTACCCATCCAGAGCGTTGGATGAAACCACTTTTCTAAGGGGGTAGGCTCGCATTCTGATTCGTTATGCAGTGCTCCGTGCACCACTAAAAGTACACGTGATTGGTGGTAGCGCCATCTTTTGAGACAATCATTACTGAATAAATTTTATGATTTTTCGTTGAAGATCGGCTAAAAAATTTTTTAAAATATCGTAAACACTGCACTTATTATTTTTTAACTTTTATACCCGTAAACACCACGGCATTTCTTCCATAAATTACAGTAATATTGCCAGGATTTATTAATTTTATGATGATGAGGTAAAAAAAAAAAAATATTGGGTGAATTTGTATTGAAATGTTAAGTAACATATTGACAGCACAAATCCCATCCCCCAGATGATGCGGGACCATCATCTTTTTTCAGTAAAATTGTTTATTTCATTTTTTTTTTAAATAAAATAAATACAATGGAACCTTGATTAATTAAAACCCTTTCATTCAAAACATTGCGTTAACCAAAATACATTTTGAAACAGTTTTTTTTTTCTGCTTTATATATACAGTGGAACCCCGATCTATCATTCCCGCATTAATCGTTTTATTTCTATGGTCTCTGCCAGTGTTGCCAGAAAGTTTTGAACAAAAATCGCAAGAGGTTGATAGAAAAGTAGCAAAAAGTCGCAAAGGGGACGAGTGACGTCATAGTATGACGTCGGATCAAGTAATGCCATGAAAAATCATTGTGCCGATTTGTCTGGTCAGTCCATTGGTTTTGATACGTAGTTTTATACAGTGTAAAAATCCCCCCCCCCTCAATACCACACCCGCATGTCTAAAATAAACATATCACATTTACAGGTGATTGTGTTTTTTATTTCTTTTTGTAGGTAAATAATTTCGAATTAGAAACCAAGTTCCATATAATTGTTCCATTTCTTATCATTTCTAAGCCAAGGCCCGATTAAATGGGAGGGAGGAGGAGATAGAAAGAGAGAGAAAATTGTAAGACTGTTTTTTGTTTGCGATTTTCTTCAGGTTTCTGACTACAATCTCGAGGACTGTCTTATACCACTGAATATCCGGCTTAATATTATATATTTCCAAATAACATTTACAGACAAAGAAAACAGAAGTACAAACATAGAAGAAAGAAGACCTCCCGCACGAAGGCAGGTCACGGAGATGAGGGCGCAAACCCACTGAGCTATGGACTGTTAAGGTGGATTCATATCTGCCGCGCCGCACCGCAACCATGCCGTACTGTTTCACCGTTTTGGACCGTTGGCTGTCCTCGCGGTGAGCTTGCCTTGCCGCAAGTAAATAACCAATGCTCTTCTGTAATTGGCTGTAGCTGTAAAAGCTCTTCTGTAATTGGCTGTAGCTTTGCGGTCGCTGCAGAATATCTGTTCTCGACAGATAATGCGCAACCCTCGGCGCTCGCTGCGCGGGTGCCGTGTTGCTCCGCCACGTGACGTCATTGCGGCGTCTTAGCGGTGCGGTATGGCCAGTATGAATCCGGCTTTAGAAGCAAGAAAGGCTCAATGTAAATGAAAATTTTACTAATTTAAAACTGCGAATTCTTTTTTCCTGAAAAATACTTAAAATTCGCGAAATAAAAAAAAGTAGCAATATCACAGAGTCATAAAATTTAGTCGCATGATGCTTTCAAAAGTAGCAAAATTTGCGAAAAGTCGCAAGATCTGACAACACTGGTCCCTGCACAAGTTGTATTTAAATAACGTTAAAGAAACCCGCATTTATCGTTCGTTAAAAAATCCTTTTCCCGTATTCATCGTTGTAAAATATTTCTCCTGACCGAAATGAAATCGAAATTCAGATGCATCCATACAGCATACAAACTTATTTATTTTCTGGTATGATTTCTTGGGTTGATGATGGTGAAGATTAAGAGTTGTTACATGAAGCAGAGCATGTGGTATGAAATTTAGAGATTATATTTCCTTTAATATAGACGTAGTGACGTATCTTAAGAATGGAAGAAATGTCTGATGATGCAAAATATAAAAATAATGGCGAAGAAGCGGAGAATAATATTCCTGCCGATGAGACAGCCTACACTAGTGACAAGTTTATCGAACGCAATTACACCAAAACCATAGAAGGTATTTGAAATTGTGTGAACTTTTATATACAAACATGAAAACACAGAAGAAAAATATTGTAAATCTTTAAAATTATCGTTTAATTAAAAAAATTAAGGAGAGACCCAGTGTAAAGTTACTGATTTTTTAGAAATAAATATCACTTAATTTCTTAAACTTCAATTTGTTTCTTTTACAGTTTGGTAACAAATTAGGATTTTTAGTATGAGTACATTATGTGCATTCATAAATATTGTTTTCTTCATATTTTGACTTTAACCCGCATTCATCGTTTTCCCGCATGCATCGTTTTTTTCTACGCATCCCTTGAAACACGATAAATCGAGGTTCTACTGTATATGCAGGGTTTCTACATATTTCACAGCTTTTGCTTCCCTGACATCTATCATGCTCTTCCCTGACTTTTTATCTAGCATGCTTTCCTGAATTTTGCATTTCTATTTTTAATATTACATCCTTTAATTAATAACTTTTAATATATTTTGTCCCCTTTTTTACAAATAATAATAAAATCAATATACACAAAAATATTATTTGACATCACTGGATTCTAACAAAAACCATGTTTGATTATAATTTAGGATAAAATTAAGACTATTTCAACTGAACAAGATATGTTAATAAAAGACACATTTTAAAATTATTTATACGGTTAAATAAGAAAATGAAAACAAAACAGTTTCTACAATTAGATTTGAACAGGAAGTATTTTCTTGATTTTGCCCCATATTCTTGCATTTCCCTGACCTTTCTTCAAATTTCCCTGACTTTTATCCCAAATCCCTGATCAAAACTCATTTCCCTGACTTTACAGGTCTGTAGAAACCCTGATATATATACAGTGAAATACGTTTAATACGAAAATGCTTAACATGAAAAATCTGTTAACACGAAATGAGACAACCGTCCGGAACGCAAAATATACAATTTAATGCATTTTTGTTCTTTTAACACAAAACAAAAACGTTTAACACGAAAAAAAGTTTGTTTTTAATCTTCAGTGGCATGTTTGCGACAAATCACTAGAATGTTTTTGTGGAAAATAAATTTTATTTAAATTCTGGGAAATGGTTTTTCTACCTTTTGTGGTCCTAGAAGTATTAATAGCATCATCCATCAGGTCTTTCCCCCTCCCCCTAATGAATAAAATTCTTATCTGTATCAAAGAAATGGCGATTGGTGGGAATGCATTTTATTTAGCATTGCAAGAATCAGCCGAGAATGACAGTGAGCCGACATTTAACGAAATATTTGGAAAGTCTCAGAATTACTGGACTGCCCAACAATTTCAATAAATGAATATGTTTCATTCAATAATGATGTAATTAAAGCACCGATTATGACAGAAAGAGATTTTGGATATTGTTCAAAATCCAAAAGATTCTGTTTCCGACGACGAATCTGACAACGGATTCAACGATGCAGTTCCCGTCCCCTCTACTTCAAAAGTGCGAAAAGTGATAAACAGTCTACGCAGTTATTTAGATGCGCATTCTAATGCAGAAATGAATAAAACTGTGGACGATCTTGAAAATTTGTGGACAATATGGCTCTGAAAAATACATTTCAAAAAAAGATAACTGATTTTTTCTCCCAAAAAAGTATTTTTTTGTAATTGCTTTTCATCCCAATGAATGCAACCTACTTGTTGTTTAACAGAAAATCGATATAAAATATAAGAACATAGAATATATGGTAAGTTTTGTTCTTTTTTTTTTACGCATCTTTTAACACGAAAAAATATTTTGGTCCCTTCGGTTTTGTGTTAAACGTTTTTCACTGTATATATAAACATCCTGCTAAATAGAGAGAATATGAAGAGACAAATTATACCAACTTCAAACTATATACCTCTTTGTTATTTTTATTTCTTAAAAAAAAAAAGAAAATAATTTGCATTTTTATAAATAAATAATGCATGAAAAGATGTTTAAAAATACTAACATACATGCAATCAATGCATACTGAGGGGGAAAAAATTCTTGGTTGTCCTGGGTTTTTGGCAACCCTGCTTATTGATGTGAGTACGTATTTCAGGGTTAGTACTCATTATTAAAAATGAAATTCCCCGAGTTTTCCAGGTGATTTTTCAAGAATTTTCAGGTTATCAAAAAAATAAATAAATAAATAAATAAATAAAAATTAAATAAACATATGATAAGTACTGAGTAACTACTTTTTATTTATATGCCCTACTCTAAGATAATGAAATTATGATAGCATTATAGTAATCAAAACTATGCTTCCCCTTAATTATAGCATAAACAATGGATTACATTTATATCAAACATGGTTTCATATTCAATTTGACCTATAAAAAATCAGGAATTACGCAAGAGCTTTACAGGAGTAAAGAATTTTTGGACACTTCACTGATTAATAGTTCTAAGATAAATTTTTTATACTACCGTCAATACACAAGGCTATTGGTAAAAATTTCCATATTCTTTAGAACTACGTAAAACCCAGCAATCCCACAGATAAATAATGAAATATTTAACATTATAGGAATACACATTCTACATTGTATTCTAGCAAACATCAGCAGCGTTCGTATATACATAAAAATATTACACAATTTAACTTTGTGCACAATACACAACACAAAGACTATCCCGCTTCTTATTTCAAAAAACTTTACGGAGAAATTGGAGCAACCACGTTCAGAACAGCAGAGACAAAATGAGAAGCAAGTGTGCCATTCATCTTAAGTGATTCATCTTTTATACACCCATTTCCGATTTTGTGTGTGCATCATAAGGAAAGTAGTTGGCCATTGAATAGGATGTAGGCCATAAAAATAAAGAAGGGGTGGGGGGGTTAAATTTTCTTAAAATTTCAGGGTTGAAGCTAGATTTTTCAGGTTATTAAAGGAAAATTGCATTTTTCCCATGAGATTTCCCTGAGGGTGTATGAACCCTGTATTTAAAAAATAAAAAACAAAATTCATAATTTTTATTTGTATAATCTGCTAGTTATCTAAGAGCATTAGCATGATAGCGGATATTTGTCTAGCAAGTATATAGGATCAAATGAAATAAATTTATAAGATATGTGTAATGGATTTAATAATAAAAATATTTTTGTCTTTTATAAGGGATACCCTAATGCACAGCTGAAACAATGGACCACCAACACATACTATACTAAGGATACAACATCCAATGCAATTTGGCCTGGGTTAATACAGTCCAAATTGCAAGAAATTTTATATGTGAGTGTTTTAACATAAGAGAGAATATGTGTGAAAAAGATCTTGGAGTCATTAAATAAGGAACACTCTTAAGTGGGCTCGAAAATTATAGTGCCCGACATGCCCAGGGCATGTAAAAATTCAAATCGGGCATGCATTCCCCCCCCTTACATGCCATGTGAGTGCATGTGAATATAACCTAAAGAGTAACAGGCAAAATTAACAAATATTTCATTACTTATAGAAATAATGATCTGTTTTTCTCCCTGTGAGGGAGTATTCAATGCAATGAATCGCATAAAATATCAGTTGCGATGCAGTGTGTCGTCTCAAACGGTGAATCATTTAATGTGAATAAGCGCTGACGATGTTAAGTCCAAAAAACTTTGATCCATCAGCAGTGATTGAATATTGGCTATTTAGTACAAAAGGAACAAGAGAAGTGGAAGGGTATGCACTTGCATGTAACTGAACTAAAAGTTATTTTTTATGTGTTTAGTATTCTATTATAATTTTATTATATATTACTGTAATTGTTAATATTCAATTAAAGATATTTGGGCATGTACAAATTTTAATCAGGCATGTATTTTTTTTATTAACATGCTCGAAAGGGCATGTAAAAATTTTAAGATTTTTCGAGCCCCGACTCTTAGAGGTTTTTTAAGGCTCATGAGAACCCTGGCGAAGGTAGCTGGTATTATAATGATTACAACATTAAAGAAGAAAATTTATTAATGCACTATGCATAAACTTTTTTTGATTATTAAAACAAATAGTCAAATAAAAATTTAACACACCAGTCATGTTTCAAGTTGATAATTTAATTCGCTTAGCTTTGCTACAAAATTCTTCAGATTCAAATAAAACTGAAGTTGGTATTTTATAAGTTAGTCGCATCATTCTCTTATTAGGAGCAACAAGTCTGACAGAAGTAATATCAGCATTTTCTGGGATATTTCCATTAAAGTATTTTTTGACTACATCTGTAGCTTCTTCATCTTTTTTTAAAAAGAAATAGCAGTACACAATAGGCATGCCTATGTCATTAAAATCATGATTTTTCAAAAGACCCTGAAATGCATCAAGAAATTCTAGGGCACAAGCTGGAAGATTCATAAGTATGTGAATAGAATTTTTATAATCTTCATTCCAGAGTTTAATTATTGTGTCCTTAACAACAGTCTGAATAAATTCACGCCCATCTAAATTATAAGCAGTTAAACAACTTGACACTTTATTTAATTTTGCATTATGGCATAACCATTGATGAGAGTGGGGATTTAAATCATTAGCATTAACAATACATTTTTTCTTAGCTAAAGGGATTGCAAAAGGTCCAACTCCAGCGAAAACATCAAACACGACATCTCCTGGCTCAGTTTTTTTGACAATTTCAGCATGCTCATGAACAAGCCTTGGGTTCCAAAATACTTTTGAAAAATCAAATGCATATTGAAATCCATTTTCTTTCACTGTTACTTCATAAGAAGGTTCTCCAGCAAGTAATTCTATTTCAAAATTTCTGTACGCTGTATCTATTACCTGAGCTTTGTTCACAACTGTTTTTATAGTGTGGTTTTTGTCAAGTAAAACTTCTCCTATAAGACTTTTATAATCTGATAATTCAGGTTTGAGATTAAGATGAATTATATGGCCAATAATGCTGAAGCTAGCAACATTGCCTCCAGTATCCGGAGGCAATACTGCTTTAAAAATATTCTCAGAAGTAAAATTCTCATAAGATAAAGTTAATTTTGTCCAAAACACATTCTCTAATTTCAATTTCTTCATCATTTCATCATAAACTATGGGATTGAGTAAAACTTTTTTGAGCTCTTCATTACCTTGAACTGGCGGTATTTTCATCATCTTTAACAAGTAGGGTTTCAGTTGCTTCAAAGAATCTTTGAGTTTTTCATTGGGTATTTCAACTGCTGGAACTTCAATGTCTTTCCTAAACAATCCACTATCTAGCTTTTTCATCCCATAAACACAAGATGGGGGCATCAGAATAGTATTTATACAATCAACTGCATTCGTAGCACCCATTGCAAATGAACGTATATGACACAGTCTTTCAAATGATGGTAATTTAAGCAACAAATTTTCAGCTCTTAATTTAACTTGAAAACATTGATAAATTGTTTTGAGTACCTGTAATAAAAGAATTGATAATATTTAAAAATTAATTGTAGCATTATTAGAAAATTATCATTTATATTCAATTGAATGAGAAAAAAAAATTGATCTATGTATTTATTAATACATTATAGTCAAAATGTGTCACCATATCACACAAAAGTATTTAATATAGTAAAACTTCTCTAAACAACCACCCAATTTTAAGTACAAACAAAATCAAAAGAATCTAGGTATAACAATGTCACCTTTATTTGGTGGCTACCCATAGAACCATTGCTAAGACTTTTTTTTAGGGGGAGCGATGCCAATAGTCAAATATCGGTTTTTCCAACTTATTTATTTTTTTATCAACTATATTACAAACTTTTGCCAACTGGGTTTGCATAATTTTGCCAGAAATAGAAAGTGAATTATAGTTTTTGTAAGTGTTAGGAGAGGGGGGGAGAGACCCCTTCCCCTTTAGCAAGGGCCCTGGCCACCCCTCACCACAGCGAATGGAAACTCAATGACCCCCCCCCTCCCCTCAAAAAAAAAAAAAAAATTCAATGGGCAACCCTCTCTTAGTGGTCATTTTTGTTAACAAAGTGTCCTAGACCAGTATTTCCCATCCATTTTACATTTGTAGACCGGCAAAAATAGGAAAAATATTTTGCAGACCATAGTCAGCCAAAACCAATATATCAAAATGTACAGTTACAGTACAATCTCAATGTCTCAAAATCAAAGGGACACCCCAAAAAATTCAATACATTCATTTTTCAAGATTATGAGATAAAATAAAAGGGTAATAACTTTGTAAGGAGAAACACATTTATTCAAGACTAGCTGAAGTACCCGTCCTCGACGGGTTAGTGAATGCAAATTTCCAAAAAGCAAGAACTTTCGTCAGCATTGTAGGAGTACACAGAATGGATGTAGTATGTTGCCAAAGTAAAGAAAGCGAAGTTATGATTTTTATGTATTGTTAAAATATTACAGGTTAGAGAGTAACTAACTAATATCATTTCATTCGCTTTAGTCGTAATTATGTGATGCGCGAACGATTTTTTTCGCATATTGAAATAATTTTTGCAAAATCTCAAAATTTAATCAACATTTTTGAAAAATTGGAAGCCTAGAATTTAAGTTGAGTGACAACCTATCATGTCACCCAAATTCGTTTCATTCCCTGCAGTCTTTATTTCGTGATGCTGGAACAAATTTTCAGCATTTTGGAACGATTTTCGCAAAATCTCAAAATGTAATCAAAATATTTTTAAAATTCTCTCTCTCAACACGTATAAATTAAGATTAGCAACTACCTATCATATCACTAAATTTCGTATCATTCGTATTAGTTGTTATTAAGTGATGTTTGAAGAAATATAAACGTATTTTGAGAGAATTTTCACAAAATCTCAAAATCTAATAAAAATGTTTAAAAAATTGGACTCCTATAGTTTTTGTTGAGCAACCATCTATCGTGTGACCAAATTTCATATCATTCACTTTAGTTGTTATTACGTAATGCGGGAACAAGGATTCACCCAGTTTTAAACAATTTTCACAAAATCTCGAAATCTGATCGATTTTTTTTAATTAGATGCTTATAGTTTAAGGTGAGTGACCACCTATCATGTCACCAAATATCATTTTTTCACCTTTGCAGTTATTACGTGATGTGCGAACACAAATTTATGCAGTTTGAAATGATTTTCGCAAAATTTCAAAATCTAATCAAGATTTTTTAAAAATTCGACGCCTATGTTTCAAGTTGAGTGACCACCTATCATGACACCCAATTTCATATCATTCGCTTCAGTCGTTTTTACGTGATGCTTGAACACAAATTTACGCAGTTTGAAAGGATTTTTGCAAAATCTCAAAATTCAATCAAGATTTTTTAAAAATTCGACGCCTATGTTTTAAGTTGAGTGACTACCTATCATGACACCCAATTTCATATCATTCGCTTCAGTCGTTTTTACGTGATGCTTGAACACAAATTTACGCAGTTTGAAATGATTTATGCAAAATCTTAAAATCTAATCAAGATTATTTAAAAATTCGACACCTATGTTTTAAGTTGAGTGACCACCTATCATGACACCCAATTTCATATCATTCGCTTCAGCCGTTTTTACGTGATGCTTAAACAAAAAAAGCGTTACGGACAGAATGACAGACAGACAAACTTTTTTTTGAGGGCCGCATCGGATTCCCGGGTGCTTGAAACGGATAGAAATCGCAAAATTTTTGAATTCCAAGAAATGTACAGACAAAAGTCTAATTTTATTTATATAGATATCAAGATTTGAGACAGGGCCAGCCTAAAGCTTAAAATTATCATTTTTGGTTAGTAGTCACTGGCCGGTACACTCATAAACTTTAATGGCCAGTTGTTTTTAGGCATACAGTCGAGGGTGGGGGTCGACTCCAACCCCCCATCCCCTTAGTTAGAGATATACAATGTAGTCAGTTATTTACAAAGACATATTATGCAATCAATTATTTATTCTGATATACATTATGAAGTTAGCTATTTAACAGCAAATGAATCTTGCTAAAATAATTTTTTTAAACTTTTATTTTGATGTTCACTTCGCAAAGTTCATTCATACCTGCCAACATTCAAAGAACAAAATCAAGGAGATTTTTAGCAAATGTATGTGCTTTTTTAAAATTTAATTCTGAAATTACTTCATGTAGGGCAGAATTATTATGAAAACTCCATAATACATACCTGCCAACCGTCCTAAGCAGAAAACAGGAAAATTTGGGTTCAAAGAAAAAAAAAAAAAAGATTTCACAAAAAATCAGATGATAATTTTTGAAAGTAAGAAGTTAAAAACAGGATTTCACCCCCCCCCCAAGTTCTATCATCATTTTTCATATTCTAAATTCATATAATTGAAAATTAAATTAATTAAATTAGCAGCACCTTTCCTGAAAATTAAATTTGTAGCAGGTGCTGTGAATGCAGAGCATCTGGACCCTGGCTTCAGAGGGGCTACCAATAAAAAGTAGCTATACCTTTTTTTCTCAAAAATTTTTCAATATAGTATTCGATAAAATACTAAGATTTCATTAAATTATGTTAGTAGCCAGTATCCCAGTAGCAATGTTGCTACCCGGCATCTTCAAAAGCTAAAACATCACTTTAAAAAGTCCATTTCTAATGGGCTTTGTAGGATATCAAATGTCACTTCTCTTATCTAGGCTGCCACTGCTTATCAGTCTTGAAAATAGTTGCTTTAGTGGCCTTATGCATAAAAAATAGTATCTTTCATCAAAAATACAGTATTGGACCCTTTATCCGGAATTCCGAAAACCGGAAAGTTCCAAAAACCGACACTTTCCCCAATTTTTTTTTTTTTTTTTTTTTTTTTTAAGGCTCACTGATCTAGATACCATATTTTTTTTTTTTTCCACTACATAAAATCTCGACTATTCGGCATTCAAGTAACCGGAAAATTTCGGCTCCACCCCCCCCCCTTGGGGGGAGGTCTTCTCTAATAACTAATTCCTACTGTGAATCACAGCTGTCCAAACTTAGAACGGGGAAAGAGGATGCAAATTTCTAACTGCTAGACGCTAGAGGTTATCAATAATTCCATGAATCGTGGTAGTATAAAAAAATAAACAAAATGCTCACAAAACAAATATGAGGGACACACTTTACAAAAACAAAACAATTTACAGCTGTGCCAGCGAGCACGGAGAAAAATCAGCTCCGTACCGATAGCCATAACAGAAAAAGTGCTGATTACAGATTTATAGCTAGTGAGTCCTGACCTACTTATTTTGCCCATCTGCATTCTGATGATTCAACGTGTTATCTCTGAAGAGAAGCTCGAGAGGGAAGGAAGGGGGACAGAGGAAACATTACTGTTTGTATTTATTTCATTAATCATTCTCTTAGTTTAAAGAAATTACCTGTTAGAAATCAATAAGTGGTTTTATTTTTAATTTACTATTATTTTTCTCCCCAACGATGCAATGGTGTTATTGCCTTGTAACACTGCAATATAAACGAATATTATCATAAATACAATTTAAAACTTTGTTAAAAACACACAATTAAAAATAGATCAGTACGCACGTGTGTACCGATCTATTTTTATTTATGAGTGTTTTTCAACATGCATTGTTTAACATTCCAAAACATTTCCGATTAGATTCCCCCCCCCCCTTAACAGCTTTTTCGACAAACATTTTTTTTTTTTTACAAGCTTAACTATCCGGAATTTTCACTTATCCGGCATTTCCCGTGCTTTCCGGATAGTCGAGCTTTTACTTATTTAAATTGTGTCCCTGTGTCCTTTTAATTAAATAGTTTTTCCTTTTCCTGTTATGGGTTACGTTACAGCTGCGTGTGTTAGGGAGAAAGCAGGCGGGTTAATTCTCTATTTCAGCGTGCCTCAGATTGTCTCGATATTTTTGTGGGGAACATTGAAACAGCTAAAGATTAATGAAATGTTCAAACAAAATAAAAAATAAATGTTTCAATGTTTAAATGTTAGCTTTTCTCCTCTCAAAATTGTATATGATCTAATTGTACGGTCTCGGTTTTTTTTAAATTTTGTTTCGTAATTGTGGGCATTTTCTCAACGTATTTTCGTAATTAAAGCTGAAAATTCGAGCTGCTTTATGGGGAGCTTCAATTACGGAAGCCAATACTTCCAACAGAGATTTAACTAGTTATACGCATACTTTTTTTCAATTAATATTTTTTCTTCAATATTTAATCATATTTTAAAAGGGCTGCAACTGATTTTAATTGTCATCACAATGATGTTATCAAGGGAGCGAGCGAGGTATATTGGTTTTGGCCATCACGTAAATGGGCCAAAACCAATATACCCCGCTCGGATTACACAGACGGTAGTATAATGTCTACCGTCTGTGTAATCCATATGCGGAGGCGAGCGTGCGTAGCGGGGACCATGGTTCTCACCCGTAGCGATGGTTCTGCATATCTGACAGAATACGTGGATACCGCGATTCGCAGCATTAAAGTTTTATTTTACAGTAAGTTTTGATAAATTTAATTATTTTAATTTTAAAATCTATTATGAATGCCTTACTATTTACATAATTATATGCAGTATAATTATCATAAAAGCTACCTTTACTTAAAGACCGGTTCTTTTTTAATTGTACTGTGCACAAAGGGTTAATTTTAGGATAAAATATTTATTTTCAAACATGGATGGTCATGGGTGCCAGCTGCTGTAACAGTTTTGAAGAATTTTTGGGAGCAGGAAAATTGCTGTTTTGGAGCAGGTGAAGAATTATATGGAATATTTCATTTTAAATAATATAACTACTTAACACCAATTAATAGCAACAACTACAATAATTAATAGCAACTAGCCGCCAAGGCAGCCAGCTTCCCCGCCCCATACCTTACTGTTCTCAGTGCAGTGTTGGCCAAATTATTGGATTCATTTCAACAAAAATCATGTTTCTTGGATTTAACAGTATTTGTCATAAAATTTATTTAGGTTAGGGTTGCTACAAATTTTGGGGGTAACACGATAAAAGCTGATGGTGGCAATGCCAAGTACTAGCATTTCAAAATGTGTGAAAAGACATAATTGGTGACATTTCCATTCATAAAATTACTATAAAAATACTCATGGAGCAATGAATAATAGTATTCTCTTCTCCAAGAAAAATACTGTATTGGGTGATAATGTGTTTTACGAATTAATACAGAAATGCTTCTTAATTACAGCTGCAGTGGGGTAAATTTACCAAAGTTAGCAACCTGGTGTTTTATAGTGCGGTTGCGTTATTTAATACATATCCTTGGTTATAATAATAACAATGGTACAAAACAGAAAATGGCCAAAATGTGCTTTAGACCACTGCATGTTGACTTTTTTATTTTGATATGAAATAAATGCGCTAAGTATTGTAAATTCCATATTTTAAAGCTGTGAAAAGATTCGAAAGGTCTTGCACTTTCACGTGTGCATTGTTGTTTTGTAATCTAGCTACTGCATGACATGCAACCAGTAATGAATATGCTTGGCTCCATTTGACATCTTAGAACTGTTAATTTCAATTTTTACACATGCGTTATTGTTCTTGCACTAATGCTTGGATCTAGCTGTTGCCGTTCACAGTGTAGAAATATCGCCAATTTTGGAACCGCATACATTAGCATATTATATAAGTAGATAATTAGTAATCAAATTTAAATATTTTAAAATATACAGTTAATTTAAACAAAAGTAAATATGTTCATGTACTCAAAAGTAATCTTCATTGATAATTGATTATTTGTTCTTTTACAAGATTAAACAACACATAAAAGAATGAATAATCAAGTATTAGTTTTGAATTGTAGGGGTACACAAATGAAAAAATACTACCTACATACTGTACAGTAATGCTAAAGGAGGAGGAGTGAAAGGGGATAAAAGTTTAAACGGCCCCACCATGGCCAACTGGATAAAAACACTGATCATAGACAGCTGAAGTGTGGAGGCTCTGGATTTGGGCCATTCGCACAGCTGTTGATCTAACAGTCTGGAGTTTTGGTCAGTTTTCTCCAGATGTAATATGAATACATGTTAGAAACCCCTAGAAAGTACTACAACCAAGGCAACCTCATCCTAGGAATACAGCTCAGCTACACATAGCTTTGCCATAAGAAATCAAACAAACAAAATTTTAAAACATGGTCAGACCAAGGCTTAGAGATTATGTTTGTATATTAATAAGGCAAAGCTACTCGAGGGTTATCTGCCTTAGGAGGGGTACCTTGGGTGGGGGACTTTAAAAGGGGTTCTAACACATATTCAGATTACATTGAGAAAAACGCTCAAAATTTCAGACCGTTAGATCGATGGCCCCACAATTGGCTCAAATCTGGAACCTTTATTTTTCAGCTATCTGTCATGTTCAGTGTCCTTATTCACTTGGTCATGGGGGGGGGGGGGGGAGGGGCAATGGTGTCTCATTTTTCTTCCTCTCAAACAAGGACGTATTTAGGAGGGAGGTCCAGGGGGTCCAGACCCCCCCCGAAATTTGGATTTTTGTTACTAAAATGGTAACGATATAGTATTTTTGTGTGAAATTCTGCCTTTTTTACTGTTTGGACACCCCCCCCCCCCCAAATATTTTTTTGAATACGTGCCTGCTCTCAAACTTTCGCATAAGACTGCATTAATAGAACCAGCTTCAAATAAAACCTGATCAAACAACATTAAGTGAAGCATTGAAGATGGTGTTTGAGGTCTTCTTAGGGTTTTCCTGCATAAACTTTATTAACCTGTGCAAATTAAAAAGAAAATAAAGAAAGAGCACCTGCATTTTTATTGTTGTTTGCACAGAATAATCTTCAGAACTCTTTGGCAGTCTTCAGTGTACGATTTTGTAATTAGTTGCTGACCATTTGGTTTATAAATGCTTATTTTGTACTGTAACTTGGGCCACTGTTTCTGTCATGAGACTTCCCACCTTTTCTGTCACATTTTAAGAGAGATAAAGGGAGGAGAAGAATCACCTTGTGAAATGCCCATACCAGCTGCTGAGAATTGTGGAGCTGGCTAATTTTGCATATATCAATGAGCAAAGTATTTCTTGAAAAGTAGTTTTCAGAGCAACTTTGGAGCAAAATAAAGAAAAATACATGTTTTGGCACAAATTGGAGCAAGTACTATGCAATGGAGCAATTGGAGCAGAATTCCCCCCCCCCCCCTGGATGGTGCATTTAGCTCCAACAAAACCGAGCTACTTAAGAGATTTTAACATGACACAGAAAATTAACTAGTAAACAAAAAAGTACCAGTACTTTAGTAAAAGACAGTCAACAAATATTTAAAATGATGTACAAATATACTGTAGTAACATTAAAAAAACACACATATGTAGGACATAATATGAAATAATATTTTGGGACTATATTCCGTATACGGTGCTTTGTTTACATATCATGTTTTTGTTTACAAATCATTGGCGAACAATCTGACGCAGAGTGAGCGATGCACCGCCAAAGTACTGCCGGTGGTAGTTGTGACTGGCAACCATAAAGAATACGTGTTTCGTCAGGTTTGGGAATTTGAAATTGTTTGCTGTTATTGATGAAGGAATAATGTGTTATGTTAATATATGAAAGAATTTGTGTGTTTGTTGAAATATAGCGTTAATATAAGCTAATAAAGAATTTGTGTGTGTTGTTAGAATATGGTGTAATATAAGTATTAAAGAAGCATGCTGTATTACGTTATAAGCCGGTGGGTGTTGGGGACATTTCTGAGCGGTTATTTAAAAAAAAATAAAGGTAAGTGCTCTTTTTTAACGAATCTTTGCAATGTTTAAAGATTTTTAATGTGAATTTTAAATTGATATGTGATGTGTTTATGTTTTCGTAAGTGCTATTTACGTGCTATTCTAATCGTACTGACTTTATAAGAGGTGTAAAACTAGGTTGTTTAATCCACCGATGTTTTTTTGAGTTGAAAACGGGCCAGTGTTTGCCCAGTTTACATTAGCTGTACAACTAGGTTGCTTAGTTCACTGTTGTTGTTTTTTTTTAGTTAAAAACGGTCCACTGGTTGCGTAGTTTACATAGCTGTACAACTAGGTTGCTGAATCCACTGAGGTTTTTTTAGTAAAAAACGGTCCACTGGTTGCATAGTTTACATAGCTGTACAACTAGGTTGCTGAATCCACTGAGGTTTTTTTAAGTAAAAAACGGTCCACTGGTTGCCTAGTTTACATAGCTGTACAACTAGGTTGCTGAATCCACTGAGGTTTTTTTAGTTAAAAACGGTCCACTGGTTGCATAGTTTACATAGCTGCACAGCTAGGTTGCTGAATCCACTGAGGTTTTTTTAGTTAAAAACGGGCCACTGGTTGCCTAGTTTAGATAGCTGTACAGCTAGGTTGCTGAATCCACTGAGGTTTTTTTTAGTTAAAAACGGACCACTGATTGCCTAGTTTAGATAGCTGTACAACTAGGTTGCTGAATCCACTGAGGTTTTTTTAGTTAAAAACGGTCCACTGGTTGCTCATTTTTAGTGGAATATATGTGCAATTTTAATGTGCTGATAGTGGAAAATGGTTGGCGACAGTCGCTGGAGCTTGGCGTGGCCGCCAAGCGCTCCAGCGACTGCCGCCATGTTTTACCGCCGGGCAACCCGGCCCGTATGAACCCCAGTCGCTGGAGCTTGGCGGCCGCCAAGCTCCAGCGACTGTCGCCAACCATTTTCCACTATCAGCACATTAAAATTGCACATATATTCCACTAAAAATGAGCAACCAGTGGACCGTTTTTAACTAAAAAAACCTCAGTGGATTCAGCAACCTAGTTGTACAGCTATCTAAACTAGGCAATCAGTGGTCCGTTTTTAACTAAAAAAAACCTCAGTGGATTCAGCAACCTAGCTGTACAGCTATCTAAACTAGGCAACCAGTGGCCCGTTTTTAACTAAAAAAACCTCAGTGGATTCAGCAACCTAGCTGTGCAGCTATGTAAACTATGCAACCAGTGGACCGTTTTTAACTAAAAAAACCTCAGTGGATTCAGCAACCTAGTTGTACAGCTATGTAAACTAGGCAACCAGTGGACCGTTTTTTACTTAAAAAAACCTCAGTGGATTCAGCAACCTAGTTGTACAGCTATGTAAACTATGCAACCAGTGGACCGTTTTTTACTAAAAAAACCTCAGTGGATTCAGCAACCTAGTTGTACAGCTATGTAAACTACGCAACCAGTGGACCGTTTTTAACTAAAAAAAAACAACAACAGTGAACTAAGCAACCTAGTTGTACAGCTAATGTAAACTGGGCAAACACTGGCCCGTTTTCAACTCAAAAAAACATCGGTGGATTAAACAACCTAGTTTTACACCTCTTATAAATTCAGTACGATTAGAATAGCACGTAAATAGCACTTACGAAAACATAAACACATCACATATCAATTTAAAATTCACATAAAAATCTTTAAACATTGCAAAGATTCGTTAAAAAAGAGCACTTACCTTTATTTTTTTTTAAATAACCGCTCAGAAATGTCCCCAACACCCACCGGCTTATAACGTAATACCAGCATGCTTTCTTTTAATTAGCTTTATATTTACACCATATTTCTAACAAACACACACAAATTCTTTTATTTAGCTTTATATTAACGCTATATTTCTAACAAACACACACAAATTCTTTTCATATATTAACATAACACATTTATTCCCTTCCATCAATAACAGAAACAATTTCAAATTCTCAAACCTGACGAAACACGTATTCTTTATGGTTGCTAGTCACAACTACCCCCGGCAGGTAGCTTCACTTTGGCGATGCATCGCTCACTCTGCCGTCAGATTGTTCGCCAATGATTTGTAAACAAAAACATGATATGTAAACAAAGCACCGTATACGGAATATAGTCCAAAAATGCATAGAATTTTTTAATATTTAATAAAAAATATACAGTACATATTTCATTTTCAATGTACTTACTGTATACATGAAAATGTTCAACTTTGCAATATTTTAGTTTTATGTAGTAAACACCCCTATTCTGTGGCTACTCTTTGAAGTGGTCACTTTTCTAGAATTGATGGTGGCTGCCTTAGAAAAGTTTCACTGTGTAAATCAAATTTATGTTTTGACTGTTTGTCAGAGATCATTCTAGGCAGGGTCAGTAGGGCACCATAACCCTGTGCCCTTTTAATAATAATAATTTTTAAAAAATCTGCCCTGCTGCTTCTTGATTCACATTAATGCCTCAATGACGAAAAACTGGATAGATTATTTTGTCCTCAAAGTTTTTTGTTTCTTTCCATAATTTTTTTTTTAATACCTCTTAAATTTCTTTAGCCGCTTTATCTGTTCAGCTCTTTTATTTGGTTGGTCACACAATGTGCTAATGACACTTGACAAATGAAAGGGCTTCCACCCTACCTCACAGCTGAAAGCTGAAAAGGGGAGACAGAGACGGTTTGTAACGACACCTTGCACTGACTCTCAGTATATTCTTTTCGTATTTGGCATGTATGTTTGTCCTTTTTCTGGTGAACTCTTGGAAAGATATGAAAAGTACATCTTTATGTTTTTAAAAAATAAAGGAATTAACTTGGAACATTTAAATTTGAAAATAATAATTAGTGGATAGAAGCTATGTAATTGAGCTGTTTATGTGATAATAGAATCTCCCCCCTCTTTTAGAACTGAAGGCCCTGTCAGGATAGGAGCACAAGTAGCGTCACCAGGCGTCCGGATAAAGCCAGACATAGTTAGGCTTTTTGATTGCGTGTCCAGCCAAACTTAAAGGTGTCCAGCTTTTGTTAGGCTTTTTACTGGTGACTTTGGCTGATTAGTAATAAAGTACTTGAATTGATTTGGCATTCGGTGTTATTTATATTTCATTAGAATTTAACAAGATTCATGGTAATAATCAAAAAAGCTTGATTTTACATACAATTTTTTTGTTGTATTGTCCATTTGGGTAAAAAGGCTGTCCAGCCTTTTTACCTAAATGTCCGGCCAAACTGGTTGGTCTGTCTGGCTATTTGGTTTGGCGACCTGGCAACCCTAAGCACAAGCCACCTGTCATTAAAAATGGAAGATTTGTACCTACAGTGAAAAGAGGGTATAGAAATCAACTGCATAAAAAGACAATCTATAATTTTTTATTTAATGGATCAATTTCTTTGAAATTTTGGGAACTACTTTTAAATGCAAAAATTAATTCAGAGTCCAAATTTTAAAAATATATCTTAATTTGTTGCCTATCTGCTTTCATAATGAAATAAAACATACTATACTACTCAAAAACCTGTGTTCTCAATTACCCCATTATGAAAATTAATGGGTAATTGGAAACATCCATATTCTAATGATTGGTTAGGATAAAAAATTAACTATAAACACATTTTCTTATCTTTTTATATGTGATTACTGCTACTGAAAGTTGAATCAAAACAGTATTACTCAGTCAAGATGATTTTTAATTTTCACCAATCACTCACAAAACTGAAAACATAAAAAAAATATTTATTTTTACTGTTAAAAAACACAAAACATGCCAGTATAAAAGTGTTACAGTGTATAGATAGCACTATCAAGGCTATACAAAAAAGGCTCAGGAACAAGTTAGTAAATTATTTGGTTAAGCATATATAAGAAAATCGAATTTTAATTTCATAGTTTGCCAACTATCCCGAGTGATCTTCACAAGAGACTAACTTTTATTTATAAATACAGTCGAGAGCCAAAAATCCGCCGACCTAAAATCCGCACACCTTTTCTGATGTAAATAATGAAATTAGAAGTCATCCACCAGTGATGAAATTGTTTAAAAGTGTCTTGAATCCAGATAAATATGATTCTGATGATGAAAACTTGAGTAATAATAATAATAAAATCCATTTGATAAAAGTTTAAAGTTAGGAGAAGAATACCTTAAATTTTTAGAACAGCAAAGTTCTGTAACAAAACAAGAATTAATGATAATATACAATTTGCAAAAATAAATAAAGAAAAGAAAGAAAGAAAAGGAAAAGAAAAAACTGAAAGCAGAAAAATAATAATATTTTAAAACAAATCACCGTAGAATATGCTTTCAAAATTAGAAAAAGGAAATTTTGAAACCATTTGCTTTGCTAGTCTTCATGTAATTTTTTCTTTTTTCTCCTATGCTTTTGTATTTAATGTGAAAATATAAGTGAAATACTTTTGACTGTTTTTATTTCATTGTAATTGTATTCTACTTTTTAAAATCAGAAATGTAATAATTATTGATTATGATGAATTGTATGGCCCGAAATCCGCAAAATCCTAAAATCCGCACAAGCCATGGTCCCAAGCTGTGCGGATTTCTGGCTCTCTACTGTATATGAATCTAAATTTTTTTATTTGCAGTAATTTTATATTGCGTACTTTTTTTATTGCATAGGTATAATTTAAGTTTTACAATAGTTTCTTAATTTTGGGGAACTCATGATGAATTTTCTATTTCTGGGTCTATTTCCAAGCACATTAAAAAATTATGTAAAAACTTTAGGGCCATGAAAAAGCATTGCTCTAAAGTACGCTTATCGTTTTAAAGAAGGCAGGGCTTCGAAGCCCGATTGAAAGAAAATGAGTCTTTCTGGCCAAAAAAAAAAAAAAAAAAAAAGGTTAGATTCAGGAACAGATGTAAATGTACATAATTAGACATACA
Source organism: Cheiracanthium punctorium (assembly GCA_038373885.1). Classification (NCBI taxonomy): domain Eukaryota; kingdom Metazoa; phylum Arthropoda; class Arachnida; order Araneae; family Cheiracanthiidae; genus Cheiracanthium; species Cheiracanthium punctorium. The sequence goes on from JAWZYV010015788.1 coordinate 27,990, forward strand.
TATAACTTACGTTTATGTACATTCCCTAAACCGTGAGAACTGATTTTGGATTACACCAAACAAAACATTAATCCTCAGTTTCTGTAATGATTAGAATTTTGTTTCCCTTTCTACTTTACGGAAAGAGACATTTTAAAATTACGGTAAAATTTTACACAAAAAATATGTTTGGTAGAAAAAATAAGATACTCATTGAAACATAATTTTATAAGTCTTCAATCACGAGGTTTTATTTCAAACACACGTGTGAAATTTTTCTGTTTGGCACATGAACAGCCAACAGATCAAAACAAATGTGCCACTATCAACAGTCTTTTTCGCACACGTTATGGTACGCACACGTAATCCGTGAAGGTAGAGGAGAAGGAAGTTAAAAGCCATGCTATAAAAGTAGCCCAAGCATCCCAATGAGAAAAGCATTATTTGATGCTGCCATCTAGCGGTGGAAGTTGCAAACAACTTAATATATGGAAAATAATTTATGGAAAAACAAGAAAATCTGTTTTTCCATAAATTACTAGTTGAAATATTAATTTCAGTAATCAATTTTTTTTTCAAAATTAAAAAAATATTATAACGCTTTTAAAAATTAATAATAATAACATTTAAAGTTCTGTATGCATATTTAAACAGTTTGTGTAGTAATCCTAGAGGTTTATGTAGCAACTATGTAATTTATATTATTTTGTGTAACACTATTTAAGTTTTAAGAACAGATAAAGCACTAGTATATGGTCCCTAAAGCATAATCATTAAAGTAATCACTGAAGCAAACTCTTATTAAATTTAGAAAGATATATTTTGAATATGAATTTTAATTCCCATAAATGATGCTGCCATGTAGTGGCCATAATATAAACAAACACCTTGTATTTTAGTGAAATCAATTTTAAACAAATTGAATGTTATAAAAACTGATGGAGTGATGTTGCAACATAATAAGCATAAAATATTTGAATTCGTCTAAAACATCTGTTTGTTGTACTGCTTGCACATAAGTAAATGCCAGCGGAAGCTATGGACACTAAGTACATACGGTAATTTTTGTATTAAGTATGGTGTATCATTTGCTGATATTAAGTAAAAGTTATTTTATAAAAATTGCCAGTTCTTAATAGTTTCTTTAGTGTTCCGGTTCTAAAGAGAAACACACACAAGGAGTATTATATCTATAAAAGGTGTACAATTTCCTAAATTAAAACATAGTGCAGCTTTCAGAATAAGTTTCTTAATTTTGTTGGCATGTTTAAGTTCAATTTTATCAATTATTAAGTTATTCTAATAAGTAGAATTAAATTTTAAGAGTTCTGGATGAATTTACTGTATAAGACTGACTTGTTATAAAAAAAATATTACAGTTTTTAGAGTATATTTTTCCCATCTAGTTTTTTTTAATCGCAATGATCATATTTTGATTTTAATTTTACAAGGAATAATGAGTTCCTTAAAATCGTAAACTTTTGACATAAAATGTTTTTGTAAAATGCAATGGCGGACTAACGTTAAGTGAGGCCCGGGGCGGTCTCCGAGTTTGGGGCCCCCTTTTAAGATTGTATTTTTAAACCGAAAATTACATTTTAAAGCTAACATTCATAACTGAAAAAAAATCTGGAAAAATCTATTAAACTTTTTTTTTACTTTTACATTTTGGTAAAATCGAAAAATAGTCTGGTTCGTAGAAAATTAGTAAATTAGTGCGCGTGAAACTAAAACTAATTTTATTTTGCTGGTACCCATGGGCGCCGGCAGAATATTTCCCAGGGGAGGGGGTGTCAAAGACTACTTCAACGAATGGTTACCCTGTTGGAAAGAGCAAAAAAGCAAGGGAAAACACTGCATACAAAAATCCCCCTTGCCCTATGCTGCCGGCGCCCATGCTGGTACCGGCTTGCCCAAAGCATATAGGAATAATGATAACATCACTCAGTACATTTAAAACTTTAAACTACCTACACTTCGCATATTAAAACATACCTAAAGCACTGAACCTTAAACTTAAATTTGTTTTGAAAGAAAATAGTTCATTTTGTTGAAGACACTTTTATTCAACGGAAACCTGTTTTTGGAGGAAAAATATTTCAGCACCTTTCGATTCCGTTTAAATCCACCTTGTGACCCCAGGATTATTTTTTGCGACCCCATTTGAAGTAGCAGCCCTTAGTAGCTTAGGGCTAGACTAAGCTACTAAAATAGCATTATTTGTCTGACGGGACCATGTGACGGTCCCGTCTTAACCCACGGGACGCTAATTTAAGACATAGTCCCGTGGGTTAAGACGGCACCATATCTTAAATTAGCGTTAAGACATGGCCCTTAACGCTAATTTATGCAATTTTGAAGGATTGGTACAGATGGGGTACCGACTTCCCACATGAGAACTATTGGCATGAGATGTAGTATCAACCTAGTAGTTTCATATTATGAAAAAAACATTTTTTGAAGGTACAGCCGTTTCCAAGAAAAATCCCCAAAAATACCCCCCTATTTGGGACATACCATTGACATGCATGGGGCATTTCATCGTTACTTTTAGAAATTTAATCGGCTGTAGCAATAATGAAAATTAAACTTACAGTGCATGTATCACAAACATGTCCTCCATAGATCACAAATAGTTGTTTTACAGAGGCACTCATAAGAATTACATTACGCTGTAGGGGGATCTCTGTAACTACTGAACTGATTCGAAAACTTTTTTCACTGATAAAAAGTTACACTATTCCCAAATATTATAGGCTACCTTTCATGCATGTAGCATAAAGAGTTCTTTTACAGGGACATTCAAAAGAATTCTAGTACATTACGATATATGGACATCTCTATAACTGCTAAACTGATTCTAAAGATTTTCCCACTGAAAGCCACAGTATGACTATTCCTGAGTAACATAAGCTAAAATTCATGCATATAGTACAGGAACACTCAAAATAATTCGTAAATGTCATAACTGTCTCCCTTTGCCAAATGAGGAAAAAAAATACGATCTAAATTTATTAACTCTACCTATACCATGGCTTGTACTTCATTTAAAATAAAAAAATAAATAATATTTGAATGCAGTCATTTTTGTGTATAGCGCAAGTGTCATCAATTTCCTTTTTGTTATTCATACATGCTTCATTTCTTTTTGAACCTAACTCTAAAGCTGACGCTGACGAAGTCGCTGGTAAAAGCTAGTATTTAATAAATATGAAAATGTTTTGTCCTGGCTTAGAAAAAATCGTTTTAACTGTCACAGATACAAAAATGTTAACAAAATTAAAATCACACCAGCACAAAAATGTCAAACATACTGAAAAAAAAGTTTTATGCATGTTCTATGAATAAAACAATTTTATTTAACAGCATTTTATGTTGTTCCTGCTTTTAAAATATAATTTCCTCCGGTGAAAAATATTACGAAGTTGCTGATATTGAGCTGAACTTTTACTATGCAGTGGAATATGAAAAGTTATTTGACATCAGAAGGGTTATCGCTTTATCAGAACAAGATAAGGTTGCTACGATAAAATATTTGAATGCAATACCTGGCTCAGATTCTTTTACTTGGCTACGCCCCGCCAACATGACGCAGAAATAATTACTGTAGACAAGATTTTTTTTGGTCGAATTGAATTTACTTCAGTTACTCCATTTACCATTACTAATGTAATAACTATCAAAACAGCTTAGAATCAACTATACAATAGACCCTATAAAAAAGTACGTAAAAAACCTGATAATTTTTTTTTTTACATGTTGCTTTTTGTTTGAAATTATGTTTGCCGATTTCGTTGTAAAATGGTACACAAGTCAGAAATAAATGATGTAGATTTGTGACAAATTCTTTGAATCACAATATTACTTACTTTTTGTTTGTTTTAAATGAAGTATAAGATATGATATGAGTAGATTTAATAAATTTAGATAGTATTTTTTTCTCTCAGTTGGCGAATGGAGACAGTTATGACATTATTGACGAATTATTTTGACTGTTCCTGTAAATTATGCTATATGCATGATTTTTAGCTTATGTTACTCAGGAATAGTCATAGTGTAGCTTTCAGTGGGAAAATCTTTAGAATCAATTTAGCAGTTATAGAGATTCCATATATCGTAACGTACTAGAATTCTTTTGAATGTCCCTGTAAAAGAGCTATTTATGCTACGTGCATGAAAGGTAGCCTACAACACTCAGAAATTTTGCAGCTTTCTATCAGTGAAAAAAGTTTTCAAATCGGTTCAGTAGTTACAGAAATCCCCCTACAGCGCAATGTTATTCTTATGAGTGCCCCTGTAAAAGAAATATTTGTGATATGCAGGGTAAGTTTAATTTTCTGTGGTATTTCTACTCGATTAAACTTCTAAAAGTAACGACGAAATGCTCCATACGTGTCAGTGGAATGTCAGAAATAGGGAGGTACTTTTGGGTATTTTTCTTGGAAACAGTTGTACCTTCAAAAAATGTTTTTTCATAATATGAAAATACTTGGTTGATGCTACATCTCCGTGCCAATAGTTCTCACGTGGGACGTCAGCGCCAGCTGTACCAATCCTTCGAAATTGTATAAATTAGCGTTAACGACCATGTTTGTGGTCCCGTACCGAGAGTCCTGGGGTCCTTCAAAAATTTTTAACATTGGATTCACTTTATATGAAGATGTATAACTGCACTGTGCAAAATTTTTTTTCTATATCACGGTCAAAGCCACCATTTAAAGTATTCTTAAAAACTGTATTTTTTATGAAATTGGAGGTATATTTGGGGGTCTCTGACTATCTTCGAATGAATTTTCAATTTGAGATGTAAATATACAAGGTATTGTTGCGGAACTACTCTTCTTGTTTCCGGGGTTCGTCCAGTTGGTGTAGAACGTGCTGGTAAAAAGTCCAATGGTCAGGATGGAATGTAACTTCATTGCTTCTAGAACTTCGTGGAACAATCAGCTGTACAAAATTCACAAGCGCAATTAAACAGTAATGTGCTTTTAACAGTTCTCTTAGATCAAAAGCTCTCACAAAAGCTGTATTTCTCACACAAAATAAGTCCCTTTCACAGGCAAAAATTCAGTGAAAATATTCCAGAGATAACGTACACAATCCCTTAAGACACAGCAATGAAGAATTCACACACAGCACTTTAAAAACAGCTCCATAAAGCAAGCTAAAACACAGCTTCTATAGCACTATCAATTCACAAAGCAAGCGTACTCTCACTGAGCTCTTCACACATTGAGTGTTCAACTAGCACTGAACTAACGGGGCAGCGCGCTGGTGGAATTTATAGAGGAGGCAGAAGCTGCGAGCAGTTTCTAGAAAAGTATATTCCTCGAAGATTCCAGATAAAGCGGGACTTCTGATTACGTCATAGAAGAGAAATGTTAGGTTATTATGCGTTTTTAATGCAGGAAAAACAACTTCCAGGCCCCATTGGGAAAATCGCGCCAAATGACCAAAAAGTCGCCAAGCATGGCGACTTTTGGCGAAATATCGCCAAATTTGGCGCCAAAAATAAGTCCTCAAATGTGAAGAGATCGAAGCCCTAGGACTAATATTTCTCGAGATTTCTAGAAGCCCCATAGAAAAACATATGGGAAAGCGAAACCTCCGTATCTCCGGTTCTGATTGGCTGATTTTGATGCAACAAAAAGCAAAATTTATGTATTTGAAGCGTAGGATACGAATTTTAAACCATTTTAAGCTCCAGAGCAGCGGGTTGCCCCGAAAATTCGTACCATTGCCCCCTTCCCAAGGACTGCACATCCCGGGCAGTACAATCCCCAGTTAGGAGGTCACACAAACATATGCAGTGTCAAACCTTTAACCAAATCTTAACAACATAATTTAAGCAAATAATCAATAAACACAGTAAGCAAATACACACTAATAAATAAATAATAGACATAATAAACAATTACACTAATAAGTAATAAATGTAATAAACAAATGCACATTAATAAAAACCAATATATTACAAATATGTACACTAAACATGGCTTAAGTAGTGAGTGAAAGAGAGTTGAAGAGGAAGAGTAGAGAAACACAGGAAAGAAATGAGAGCTGAAAGAAAGGAGGAATTACGCCATAGTGACCATGGTCTGATATTCAAATAACTAATTACAACCGCGGTAGATGGCTAGCCGATCGTAATGTACAACTCTTGGCTTCGAGTTAGGTGACTTACGAATCCGTACGATGACGTCATTCAGCCGGTTTAGGACTGTGTAAGGACCGTCCCACAGCGATTGCAGCTTGGGAGACAGGCCTTTCCGTCGAGTAAGATTCCATAGCCAAACTTTGTCACCTACGTTAAAGTCATGTCCTGTAGCTTTCGTGTCGTAGCGAGTCTTCATCCTCTCCGTGTTCAGGTTGATCCGCTCCCGAGCAAAATGATGCACATCTTCAAACTGTGCCCGAAGATTTTCAATGTACTCTTCTGGCGATGAAGGCGCTTCTGGAGGGCGGCCGAATACTAGATCGGCGGGAAGACGATCTCTGCAGAATAGCATCTGGGAAGGTGTGAAGCCGGTAGTCTCATGGACGACACTCCTATAGGCAAGCAGGAAGGGGGGCAGTTTCTTGTCCCAGTCCTCTTGATTCCTAGATACCAGGAGCGAGAGGTTGTTCAAAATTGTGCGATTGAACCTCTCCACCATGCCGTCGGATTGTGGGTGTAAAGGCGTTGTCTGGGTTTTATCTATTCCGACAAGTTGACATAGTCCTTTAAAGACTGCAGAGGTAAAGTTCGTTCCTTGGTCGGAATGAAGTTGCAGAGGGGTTCCATATCTGGAAATCCATTCTTGCACCAGTACCTCTGCTACGGTCGTAGGTTCTTGATCGGGAATAGGAAACGCTTCGGGCCATTTAGAGAAATAGTCAATGACAACTAGGATGTATTTGTTGCCATCCGAAGTTCGCGAAAGAGGTCCCAAGATGTCGAGGGCAATTCTCTCGAAACTCGCTCCTACATTGTAACGATGTAGTCTTCCACGGCTTCGTTTCTTCGGGCCTTTACGGGCGGCACAGGTGTCACAAGCTTGACACCACTTTCCGACATCACCTCGAGCCCTAGCCCAGTAAAAGCGCTCGCGAACTTTCTGCAGAGTCTTCATTATGCCAAAATGGCCCCCAGTTAAGCCATTATGCAGCTCTTCTAGAACCTTCGGAATCCTCGAACGAGGGAGTACTAACTGCCATCGGAGCATCTTGCCGTCGTCCGATTCCCATTTACGATACAGGACTCCATTCCTCAGGCGAAGCGAATCCCATAAAGCCCAGTACTGTTTTGTCGCCGGACTGTAAGATGATATTTCTTGCCAACTGGGCTTAGCGCTGGATTTTTCCATAAATTCCACAATAGGTTTGATGTCGCTGTCTGCTAATTGGTCCGCCCGAACATTTTCGTCACTCCAGGGATCAAGTGGGATATAACTTCTAGAACGAAGTTCTAGAAGTTATATCCCACCATTATATATTATAGTCCACGAAGTTCTAGAATTGCTTCTAGAACTTCGTGGAACAATCAGCTGTACAAAATTCACAAGCACAATTAAACAGTAATGTGCTTTTAACAGTTCTCTTACATCAAAAGCTCTCACAAATGCTGTATTTCTCACACGAAATAAGTCCCTTTCACAGGCAAAAATTCAGTGAAAATATTCAAGAGATATCGTACACAATCCCTTAAGACACAGCAATGAAGAATTTACACACAGCACTTTAAAAACAGCTTCATAAAGCAAGCTAAAACACAGCTTCTATAGCACTATCAATTCACAAAGCAAGCGTACTCTCACTGAGCTCTTCACACATTGAGCGTTCAACTAGCACTGAACTATCGGGGCAGCGCGCTGGTGGAATTTATAGAGGAGGCAGAAGCTGCGAGCAGTTTCTAGAAAAGTATATTCCTCGAAGATTCCAGATAAAGCGGGACTTCTGATTACGTCATAGAAGAGAAATGTTAGGTTATTATGCGTTTTTAATGCAGGAAAAACAACTTCCAGGCCCCATTGGGAAAATCGCGCCAAATGACCAAAAAGTCGCCAAGCATGGCGACTTTTGGCGAAATATCGCCAAATTTGGCGCCAAAAATAAGTCCTCAAATGTGAAGAGATCGAAGCCCTAGGACTAATATTTCTCGAGATTTCTAGAAGCCCCATAGAAAAACATATGGGAAAGCGAAACCTCCGTATCTCCGGTTCTAATTGGCCGATTTTGATGCAACGAAAAGCAAAATTTATGTATTTGAAGCGTAGGATACGAATTTTAAACCATTTTAAGCCCCAGAGCAGCGGGTTGCCCTGAAAATTCGTAACAGTATATTATCAGATAAAAAGAAAAAATTCTCCGAAGCACATCAGAGCGAGTCACAGTCGAGACAATAAAGTGGGAAAACGGCCTAAATTATTTCTATGTCACTCCTGTGGGGTACTTTGACAACCCCCCCCCTCCACACACACACACACAGAATTGCAAAAGTAAAAGAGGTAATTGAAAAAATTTCAAATTTGTTCTTTCCTTGGGTAAGGCAATACAAAAAAAAAAAAAAAAATCATAAAATTCTGGGATGGTGATGGAAACTCTTTTCTTTTTTTGCCTGATTTGCTTTTGCAATGCGTCTTAAATGGATTATTAATCAAGCATCTTGCGAGAAACACAGTTAATAACAATAATAACAACATTGGGGAAAAGATACTGAAGTAATTCCCAAGTTGGACACCTCGAACAATTTCCTTGTACCCTGAACAATTCCCTGAACAATTTCCTTCCCAACCTAAGTGATCCCCCCCCCCCCCCAAAAAAAAAAAAAAAAAAAAAAATAAAAATAAAATAAAAATGAACATAATTTACAAGAAAAATAGCTATACCGATTGGATGTAGATGACAGACTTATAACTGTCATTTACATCGAATCGGTATAGCAACATCAAACAGCATATCAGCAATATCAAACTGTATTCCCCGATTTTGTTATCATAAGTTTTCTGAATTGCCTCCCACTGCTGAAGCAAATTTAAAGACGTATTCCCGTAAAAACAAAGAAGGAAAAAGTAGTTATATTGATTTTGAGACCCCCAGGATTGGGGACCCCGGGCATTCACTCCACCACACCTCCCTATTTCTATGGCACGTTCTCTAGGGGTGCCTTATGAGCTTTTCTTTGCTACTAAGCTACTAAAGTAGCATTATTTGTCTATAAAAGATGTTCCGTAAAAAAAGAGTGCAGTACATCCACACATTCGTGATCCGTGGCACGAACATAACGAATCGAAGATGCTCTGTTTGATTCGGGACAAGAAAGGCTTTAATAGGGAACTCCATTATAATAAGCTAGTAAAGCTTGTGTCCACAGTCCAAAACCCTATTCGCATACCTTAAAATTAGACGTGGTAGCTGCTACAGGGCAATGCTAATTTAAGGCCCCCAATCATGTATTGACACAATTGCCTATTGTAGAAAGGTGTTAAGTGTTTCCAGAAAATTCTTGGTTATCTTGGACAATTCTCTAAAACGTTTGCGTCGGTCATTGATTTTGAGTATCGTGGAAATAATTTCGCTTTGGAATGAAAAGAATCGTGCGAAACTTTTGTAACTTCTCAATATTTTGATCATAAAAAGGTTTTTCTGTGTAAAAAATAATTTACATATAGGTCGCGACTAAGGACCTAGCAATGTTCGGGGGCCCCTATACAGTCATACCCTGCTGACCTATATCTATGTATAGTCACAAGAATTTTTCAGATTAGACCTTAAACTCTCTTAATAATCCCTGGGCCCATGGAAAAAATCTTAGGGGGGGGGGGGACGACTTCAAATAAATTTTCTAGAGCGGGGCAAATTTCCCACTTGTAACAATTTCATTTCTGGTTTTACTTTTTCGTGAAGTTTTGTTTACATCCTTGACAATACACTAAAACTCTAGTGGGGGTGGAAGGCAAGCGACCTACCTTGACCCCCACTTTATGGGCTCCTTTGTAGGGGCCCCTAGGCCGAGGCTCCCTATACAGTCATACCTAGCTCACACATTTATGTATAGTCGCTAGAATTTTTCAGACTAGAACTTAAAATCGCTTAATAATCCTGAGCCCCAGGCTTATTTGGCTTCGTCTCTTGAGATTTCGGTATAATCTTGAAATTAACATTCTGCTAAAGCCGCCCAGGTGGTGTATAGAGATGAGTTCGGGCTCATTTTTTGAAGCCCGAGCCCGCCCGAGCCCGAGGACTTCTAATCCGAGCCAGCTCGAGCAATATTATTAAAGTCGGAGCCCGAGCCCGAAATTTCAGCTAAAGATAAAAAACAAAAAATTCAATTACTGCATTGATAGAATACAATAAATTTTATAGTTTGTGAAAATTAAAGACAAATAGAGTTGCAAACTCCCAATGCACATTCTTTGTATCCATCCTTTATCAAAAAATGTAGGATCTCATGACTAACTAAAGAATATAAACCGCCGTTCTAAAATACCCAAAGAGCTTCACGCACCTTCTAGGCCCAAGAGCTTCACGCACCTTCTAGCCCAAGAGCTTCACGCACTTCTAGGTCCAAAGAGCTTCACGCACCTTCTAGCGCCGTACCGCTATTTTTATTTATTTATTTATTTTTTATAAGTACTTTTATTTTCCTCATGAATCACTTTTTAAAATCTGTTTCAAGCAGTATGTTCAATAAAAGAAAATTTTTTCACGAGCCCGAGCCCGAACACAATTGTGAATTACAGAGCCCGAGCCCGGTTCGGGCCCGGGCTCGGGCTCGGGCTTTCGGGCTCCAATTTAAGGTTCCAATATAACTCCAATTTAAGGTTCGAATTCCTGCATGGGCATGGATGTTAACTTGTCCATCCCTTCATAGGGGGTAATGCTGTACGGCCACTGGGTGTCCCCATTATAAAATGGACTGTAATTCGGGCCTTTATAGTCGCGAATGCTTGATGAGCAAGTTCCCGCACATTAAAGAACGAGGAGAGAAAGAAACAAAAAAACCGCTTTTATAAAAAAAAAAAAAAAAATGTGAAACTGGAATTTAAAATTTTCTAACAATTTCGGGGGCCCCTTATCAGTCGGGGCCCGGGGCGGACCGCCCCTCCGCCCCCCCCGTTAGTCCGCTACTGGTAAAATGACGCGTATAATTTTATTCTAGTTTTTAGACCGGTTGTCAGTTTGTGTAGATTCTATTTCCGTTTAATTTTGCGTAAAAAAATTTACAATATTACAGAAAACGCAATTTTTGACAAACAGCACGTAAATATGATTTTATATAAAAGAAAAAACAAAATTATCATACAGCAAAAAATATAATTATGATATAACTCCAATTTAAGCATTGGAGGAAGTGCGAACAAAGGGAAATAAAGCTTACATTGGGAGCTTTAAACAAACCAGGATTCTTTACGGTTTAAAAGATAATCGCTTTAACCCTTTGAGGCGCAACCCTTTCCCAATGCTGAAAAAAGGGCAGCCGTTGCCATCGCTCGACTTAACTACCAGCAAGATGGCGGACGATCGAAACGTTCATCGCGTGCCACAGATCTAGATACCTTTTTTGACGCAGCTAGCTGTGCGACTGCCCTTTTTTCAGCATTGGGCAATCTATCATTGGGCTATCTATCATATCTTTCATATTCTATCATTGGGCAAGCTGTTCTCGCATTCTTCCATATTTCAGCAGATGTCAGTGCTGTTAAAAATAATCGCGACAATTTTTTTTTTTTTTTTTTTTTTTACGGGAAATGACGTGCTAAAAAGTAAAGGATTCTCGCGGAGCTATGTCACCCGCAGTTATTTTTATAGAAATCAAATCTATTCGTGACTGGCAACAGTCAAAACGTTAGAGTTTGGTGTTCCCAGAGCGGGAACACTGCGCGTTAAAGGGTTAGCATCTATTTCGAATTACACGATACTGGGTGACCAGATTTCGAACGGAGTAGGTATTCGGACCGTCGTTGATCCGAAACATCCATTTTTAAAATTTTTATTAAAGTTTTGGTCTAGAATGAGCAAGCTTCTTAAGGTATGCACCTACTATCGGAGGAATTTTTTTAAAGAAAATTTTTAATAACAAATCCATGGTTTTAGTTGAAATGAAGTACTATAAAACTAAAACTTTAAATGGCGTTTTAATGAGATTCAGTGTAAGCTTTGAAATATTGACAAATTTAAACTAAATTTTGTAAAAATATGCATTTACGTTATTTATACAGTATGTAACTAACATATTTATCTGTGTTATGAACTAAAGATTTGTTCTAATAGTTATTAAAATATTGCAATTTTTATATGAAAACTCAGAATAAAAAAAAGGCATGTTTTGAAGAAAAAAAAGAGTCATAAACTGAATAAATAAACACAGCACAGAAACATTATGTTCTACTTCAGAGCACAGCTGGAGTAATAATCAAAATATCCGGGCAAACAAGTCAACATCTAAACAAGTTTTGAGAATTTAAATTTATCCTAAAGAAAATTTACGAAAACACACTTTTTCAGAAAACGCGAGGATTTTAACGGCGAAAGATTTTAAACGGCGAAAGATTTTAATACTGTACAAATTTCCATCATTTCGGCTTATTATTTCTTGTAACTTAACTTCTAGCTATCGTAGGGGAAAAAAAAAATAATAAAAAAATAAAAAAACGGTTTTTGAATCCTAATCGTGTCCTATAAAATAATAATAATAATAATTTTCAGAAAACAAGGATTTTTCAGGCTGAGATTCTCATACCTTAATGGCTTAGTACCTAAAAAAATATACGAATATAGTGAGAAAAAAAAAGAGTAGTTTTTAAAACTAACCAGTTCAGAGAAAACTATTTTAAAAATTTCTAAAGAATTAATTTAATTTTTTTTCCAGGAAAATAAATGTGTATAAAATGAGCGAGTCTAACTATCTTTTATAATTTTAAGTTCTAATTGCAGATGAAAATGTAAATCATTTGGTTTTTAAATTAAAACACACATTTTTATGAGGTTTTTCTTGTGTTTAATTTCAAACATTTGAAACTATTATTTTGGAAAGAGACGGAGCCGGGGGAAAATTTATTTTCCTGCCACCAGACGGCGAGACGAAAAGAATAATTGATTCAATGCTAGAATCTGTGCTTTTATCTGTGCGAAATTCAAGTTTACCATCATTAGCATCCGCTAAACTTGAGAAATAGCATGCTACGCTAACCTCCGCTAAACGTGCGCATTAGGGTGGATCGAATATTCCCCCCCCCTCCCCCCCCGAAAGCTTCTCCTGACGTTTTCAAAGTTGTGTATGGATATAAATAAGACGTCTGAAATTTGAATGGCCTACGACACACAGGGCCGTACCCAGAAAATAATTTCGGAGGGGGTCCGACATTTCGGAAGGGCGGGGGTCTGACTTATTGAATATCATCATATTATTATATAAATGTACTCTCACACACACATATAAATATATATATATATAATGTAAAAATTTCGGGGAGGGGGTCCGGACTCATAGGATCACCCCCTTGGGTACGGCCTTGACGACACAAATGGGCAACCGCAGGCCCGTGGGCCGGATTTGGCCGATCACTGCTTTTGATCCGGCCCATCGAACATATCTAAACCCCGTATAAAACCCATATAAAGCATTCAACATTCCATATGAATCCCAATTATATGGACCGCGACTTCGCTAACATCCTGAAGATTGAGCCGCAACTTTTCAAAGGTTGCCCATACCTGGCCTACGATAACGTCTTGGGGGTTGCGCATCGGGCTTGAAATATAGAAATTTTTGAAAAAAAAATGAATTTTTAAAATAATTGACCAAAAAATTATTCTTCTGAATAATTAGGCTCCTAAGATTTTAGAGTTGTATATTGTTATGAAAAGGATGTATGCAAAATTTGGAGGAGCTACGATAGTGTATAGGGGTTGGGCATGGATCTTGAAATCTATAAATATTTGAAAATTATGACTTTTGTGACGAAATGAAATAGAAAGCAAACTTCATTCTTTCAATGAATTTGTCCTGTTAAGAAACAATCAGCAAGGTTCACAGCTTTTTGCTAGTATAACCACAATGTAACTACTGAGGACACACCACATTGAGGTGGCTACGATCCGAGTGCACAACCACCCAATTATAGGAACATATGCTTTAATGAGCCATTCAAAACAAGACCACAATTTAAATTGTGTCATCTTTTGTCAGTCTAATAATCTATATCGTATGAAACCATATTCTGATAGATAGATAGATAGTCAACAAATTCCAGAGTAGCAGTTCGGTGGTGTGAAGTTGGTTAATGCACTATTAAAGAGATTTAGTTAGATTAGAGAATTGAGTTTCTAGATTTCGGATAACGCCTTTATTCTTCCTGGTATTCGATGGTTCACCACAGCCAAGGCAGGTGAGGATCCTAAGATCAGTGGATTTCCGTGTCAAACTCTCCCAAATTTCCAATGAAACTGTCTTGGTCTTACAATCAGATGGCGAGACACGGCCAAAGTGTGTTTAATTAGGTTCTATTATCAGCGAGATATTTTCTTCATGGCAAACCCTTGAGTGCAATTTGCAGTCAACCTTTATTTCATGTATCTCGTTTTGTTCTGGTTTTGCGCCTTTTTTCCATGTATCTCGTTTTGTGCTCTAACCTATATCATAGAACAATCCATAGAAATCTTGAAGCCTTCTTCCATCCCTTTCTGTAATTCATTGCGAATCATCTCACGCCCTCTTCTAACTTTATTCTGGTAGAGAATCAGTTGAGAAGGTTTTTCCTATTCTTTTCACTTTCCAGGTCGTGAAATGAAGGTGATACTAGAGTAGCTGGTGCCCAATTCGAAATACCGTATGTGTCGCAGGCTTGTGAAAACATAGAGAATTAATTTTATTCTGTCTTGATCACTTGTGAATGCCTTTCCCAAAGCGCTCGCAAGTATGCATTCAGCGTTTCCTTCAATCTTTCTAATTTTTCTTTCTTCATTTTCTATCTAATTCAATGAGTATAGTTAGTGACACAAACAAGTACTTGATACCTTCTTTTATTCTTCACTAATCGCGAAATTTCTTTTTTAAACCTTTTACTTTTTCTCTCATTCTGCACAAACTTATCTTCTTTTCGATTCCACTGACTGTCGCACATCTAGGTTCTCGCTGGTCTGCCAGTGACGCTCATTTCATGTAAGGCACGGACGGAACCACACCTGCTACGAGAAAAGTCTTGCAAGTTGGTATCCAATAGCTCAATAAGAGAGAGATTTTCCTCTTTCTTCATGAACGATTGCTCATTGCTGTCTCAATTGTATGATTTATTTATCTGCTGAACTTGTTGATGGCTTTTTCTATCTCTTGAGTTCTTTGGATTTATACAGTAGTTATACAGGCCTTGTACCAAATTCTAGTTTTTTGATCGGCATAGCTAAGCTTATTTCTCCTTCCGGTGAATTCTGTCCTGTATTTAGAATTTTTTTCTCCTTACGTACAAAATAGTAATAAAGAAGTACGTCTCTTCAAGTTGGTAACATTGTGCAAGGTAATTCTTTAAATATTCCCAGCTCTTCTGAGAATGCCGATTTTGCTCGATGTCTAGCAGACATTTTCACACTATGCAGGATCGCAACAGTGCAAGGCAGCCAAACCTTTAGCTCTTTTGAAAGTAAACTGAAAACACCACTTATATATCTGAACTGCCGAACTAAATGAATGTTTCGAGAAAATACCTCGTGCCTGCTGTAATAAAACACACTATCGTCACCATCGCTCGGAAGGCAAACCGTCGGCAGCTGTCCATTACACTGTTGGCTAGCTGAGCACAAGACAAAACCTCAGAATAACGTAAGTATTTCAGATTATTCGTAAAACTCTTTTTTGGGATTTGCTGAGCTTTTGTGAATCTCTTTTAACATATTTTAAAAGGACGAAGTTATTTATAAAGATTAACTTTGTTTACACCATGTTTCAAAAAGACATGTTTCGCAAATACTTATTGATTTCAATCTCGATGTGAAACCCCTAAACATTATTGTAGCAACTTCAAATTCTGAATACATGTAATTTATAACAATATATAACTTTTAAGATCTCGTGAGCCTTATAATCGAGAAAAGATTTTTTGTTTGTTTAAAAAAAAAAAAAAAACAACATATTTTCCGAAATTTCGAGATTTCAAGCTCCATGAGCAAACCCCAAGACGTTGTCGTGGACCATTCAAATTTTACGTACATCTTATTTATATCTATTTACAACTTTTGAAACCTCAGGAGACAAAGGTTTAAAAAAAAAAGTTTTTTTCGATCCACCCTAATATATGAGTTGCGGTAGTCATAACCCAAAATGAAAAATTTCACGCCATGCCACTGCCAAAGAGCATATATGCGCAAAGTGACGATAGAAAACAGATTAAACTATTTTTTCTTGTAAAATCAATTCTAAAAAACTATTAAAAACGGAAAGGCTTGTAACAGTTTTTGGAGATGCAGACCAATTTTCCATTTTTTTAAATGACGCAAATGGGCTAATGATGTGATATACAGCTACGATCATGCAAAAAACACGAATCTGCCTTTTCCCAGTTTCAAGAAAAACGGATTCAAAGTTTCGTTGCTTCTGCAGATTATGTAGATATGCCAAACACAATGGTCAATTTTCACGAAAACTATTCGGAATTTGGCATATAGTATACAAAAGCGGATGCGTCTATCCTTGGGGGGCACAGAGCGTTTGCAAAGGGGGAGGGGAAGCGAGAAAAACAGGCAAAAAGCATGTTTAAAAAAATCAAATTATTTATTGTTCTTTTCACTTCTAAACATATCTATTTTCGCTTAACCCTTTGAGGCGCAACCCTTTCCCAATGCTGAAAAAAGGGCAGCCGTTGCCATCGCTCGACTTAACTACCAGCAAGATGGCAGACGATCGAAACGTTCATCGCGTGCCACAGATCTAGAGACAATTTATTGACGACAGCTGGCTGCGTCAAAAAAGGGTTTCTAGATCGTGGCACGCGATGACGTTTCGATCGTCCGCCATCTTGCTGGTAGTTAAGTCGAGCGATGGCAACGGCTGCCCTTTTTACAGCATTGGGCAATCTATCCAGCTGTTCTTGCATTCTTCCATTTTTCAGCTGATGTCGTTGCTAAAAATAATCGTGACAATTTTTTTTACGGGGAAATGACGTGCTAAAAAGTAAAGGATTCTCGTGGAGCTATGTCACCCGCAACTATTTTTATAGAAATCAAATCTATTCTTCGTGACTGGCAACAGTCAAAACGTCAGAGTTTGGTGCTCTCAGAGCGGGAACACTGCGTGTTAAAGGGTTAAAATGTTAATTCTAATTTTACCAATAGAATTATTTTGTAGAAATATCGTCTAAATGTTCATTGTTGAAGAATAAAAAACTGTATGTATGCTGAGGAATGTAAGGGGGGGGGCGTCATCATAAATTATCTCTTGTTGGAGGGGAGAGGGCACAATGTTAAAAGGTTGGGAACCACTGGTATGAAGCATGGCTTAGACAACCCGAAAACGTATTTTGATAAAAATCGCCCAGTTTGCAGATTCGTGTATTTGGCGTGGTGGTATCGATATAGTGCTTAACATTAAAATCGTCTAAATTTTCCTTTTTCTTGAGTGAAAACTGAGCACGATTGCCTTCATCACGAATGTAGGAAAAAGTCACCTCGCGTTTTCAGTAAAATCCTGAAATTTGTAAACTGACCAGTTTTTATTTTTCATGCACGCATGTACTTCGTTTCCTTCACGGAAATCTTTCATTATTTAAATTTATGAATCTTGTAGATTCGACCCTTGTGGTACCAGGCTAATGACTATGTTCAATCTATTTTAAATCCGTTATTGACCTGAAACTGTGGTAGTATAATAATTTTCGTAAGAGGTGTGGAAACGTATAAATGAAAAATTTACCGAGCTTTTCAAGGCAACTACCTAGTGACGTAACAAAAAATACGCAGATTTCAGTGAACCTATTAATACTCAGTAACCATGACTAATGAAGTTTTATTATAAACAGTAGAATTGCTGTGAGACGAAAATTCTAACAATTTCGGCGGTTTTGCTAAACATTGTAATAGTTTATTTTTTACTGTACAAATGTCGGTATTTTCTAACAATGCGTTTTTAAAAGTAAGTTAATGAATACTTTTAAACAGCTTCATATATCTGCCCCATATGAAGACCGTTCAACAGTCTTCTTCAAATTTGCTGCTGTTAAAGCTGAATTAAATTTCACAAACTGAAATGAAATGCTACACATCTGCAGTAAGTTTCCTATTTTTTTTTTAAATCTAATGATATATCATATGAATATGTTCATAAAGTAACTTTAACTGTTTAGTATTTCAATGTACAAGGAAAAATGTGCTAATATAGTTTTAAATCACTGGTGTTGGAAAATGTTTTAAAATGAACTCGTAATTTAGTGTGTTTTAAATCTTTCCTGTTTTATATTGAACACGATTTTCGAAGAGTTTTTAAAGACTAATTATTTTTATTTTTTTCTAAGCATTTAGCAAGAATTGTTTAGTTTTATTATGTTCATTTAAAAATGTGCTTTTCAACATATTTTGAATATACTACTTCCAATTTTATTAAATTAACTAAAAATATAGATAAAATAAATACGCTATGGAGAATTTACGAGAAAAGTATTATCAAATGGCACCATCATTTGAAATAATAGTGGCAGGGGAGTAATTACGCCCACTTTTTGCAAATTTCAACTCTGTGAATTTTTAACTCTTTTAACTATAAGAAAAATATTATTTTCATTAGTTAGGAGGAAACTTTGATCTTTTAAGAACATCTTGCAAGAAATTTTGTTTCCATAGAAATATTTGCTTAAACCCTTTAACGCGCGGTGTCCTCGCCGTGAGGACACCAAACTCTTGAAGTTTTGACTGTTGCCAGTCACGAAGAATAGATTTGATTTCTATAAAAATAGTTGCGGGTGACATAGCTCCAGGAGAATCCTTTACTTTTTAGCACGTCATTTCTCGTTTTAAAATTGTCACGGTTATTTTTAACAGCACTGACATCTGCTGAAAAATGGAAGAATGCGAGAACAGGTGGATAGATTGCCCAATGCTGAAAAAAGGGCAGCCCATTGCTCGACTTAACTACCAGCAAGATGGCGGACGATCGAAACGTTCATCGCGTACAGATCCAGAGACCCTTTTTTGACGCAGCTGGCTGTTCTCGCGCACAGCCAGCTGCGTCAAAAAAGGGTCTCTAGATCTGTGGCACGCGATGAACGTTTCGATCGTCCGCCATCTTGCTGGTAGTTAAGTCGAGTGATGGAAACGGCTGCCCTTTTTCAGCATTGGGAAAGGGTTGCGCCTTAAAGGGTTAAAATTTATTGAAGGGGGGGGGGTCCTTTTTGCACAAACAAAATAAAAAATGGGCGGGTTATTACGAGTATTATTGTGATAATGACTTTCCTGATTACTTACGATACTTATGCATACAACTTTTGTTGGAGTAATTGAGACTAATAATCTTGTTTTTGTTAGTTACCCTGGTGCGAAAATAATTGATACAAATTCAGTACTAAAGTTATAATGTCTATCTATTCAAACAAAATGGCATCTTGCTGCTAAGATGTGTTGCAAATCATTCTTTTTATAAAAGGAAAAATATTGACTGTAAGAATTATTGAAAAAAAGAAAAAGAAATTGTATTAAGTAATATTTTTTTGACCTCTTAAGAAGAATTTCGCTAATGATTGTGTACTTTTATGAGTAAGTAATTCCCATACATCCCCTCCTAAAAATATTTGAGAGCAAGTTGAATTTTCTATGCTAGTTTCGTATATAATGTTCTTCATAAATTGAATCTTTGTACACAGTAAGAAAATATCATGCTCCCGTTCAACTGTGTGATTTTAGACGGATTCACAAATTATTAACGAAACAAAAATAGGAAATTAAACTTTCCTTTTTAGTAGGTGTAAGTACTTAAAAATGGATCTCGAATGCTCTTTGAGTGGTTGTAACTTAGAGTATTCTTACAAAACCAGTTGAAAAGAACCGAAGAATGAAATAATGTGAAACTCTACAGAATAATTTTGTTTCTACTTATAAAAACAAATATACATGCGCTATCAACGTTTCAAACAAAAAAGTTTGCCATATAACTGAATTTCAAATAAATTAGTTAAATTTGAAATTGCTAATAAGTTGCAAAATGTTTTAGTTAAAAATATTTTATATGACAGGAACTTTTTCATTTACTACCTGAAAATAACACAAATTAAAAAAAAATCCATTATACACAATAAAATAATTATATGTATTTTTACGATTTCAAAATGTCCCAATGTAAAGATTTGTTGCTAAAAAGGTACATTAGCAACAATTTCTTTCCTTTTCCCAAGTTCTTTTAATTATTAAATCTATTACAATTTTTACGGGGGTCGTCTCTTAAGTTGTTAGTTTTATTTACGAAATAACTCTTATTTGTTCTATCAGAAGCTCTGAAAGATTTTCATCCGTGGAGCACTTCTGAGACGGAAAATTGAGTGACGAGCTCAGAGATTTGTACTAAAGCTATAAAAACTACTTCTTAAGCACTCAGCTCTAACTTTCCATGTTGCATCTGTGGTGCATGGTCTGGTAAATGATCTACGCCTACTAAAGTTTCTAAGCTTGTGATAATACCATTTTGTAATAATTTAGCCACATTTTCAATGTCGAAATTTTTAAATAATGCGAAGTTGTAGGTAATAATTCTACTGACAAAATAAGACAGATGAGAGAACACAGCAAATCAAATATTTTTCAGCCCGAATATGGTCAGGAGCGTTATCTGCATCCTCCTGTTTATAAATATTTTGAGAAATATTGTTTTTACAACCACTTACACGAAATTTTTGATAATACGGCGGTTAGTTAGTCCGGCACGTTCAATAAACCGGCGCTCTTCGGAAACAGATGTCATATCGTCTTTCGATCCGCTTACTACCGTAGATGTAAACAAGCATGCCCATTCTTGGCTTCTCTCCCTCTTTTGCCACTGTTTTCTAGTTTACCTGACGTATTCGCAGTGTATTTATTAGTGTACTACAGCGTCAACCAAACGGAAGCACATGACTTTGAGTCAAAAACAAGAGATCTCGATAATTCTGAATTTTTCGATAATCTGGCCGTCGTCTAGTCCAATTTATTTCGGATTATGAAGATTGTACTGTATTTCTAAAGTTTCCACCCTAAAAAAAACTCAATTACTATTAATAATTAATTAAGCACTTGTGTGTGGAGATTACGTTTGTGACCAGAATTTTTTGTGGTAAAAAGTACGTGTTCTGTTACGTTCTAGTTTTATCACCTTTCTAGAGTTCCCGTACATCTTGTATAATTAAGGTGAGAGGTGAAATGTAAGGTTAGTTCTCAAGTTAGAAAAAATTGCTGAGATATTCACCAAACTTCTTGAGAAAATATGTGACATAACTATTTTATTGCGTGAGCTGAATACTAAAATTTTATTACACGTTATTCTTTTTTTTTTGTGTTTGAAGACTACTTTTGCCTATCAAAATAGTTTTAGAATTCTATACAATGCTTTTGCATTAGAATGATTGTCCTGTACGCACGTAAACCAATTAGATTTCAACTATTTGTATAAATTGTTTATCTCTATCATTTTGACCGTCACGAAACTAACATCAATGATTTCCAATATCTAATTGAGAAAAAGTTTTATCCGTATGGCATATTAATATCAATATATTACATCAATGAGCATATTTCTAAACTTCTTTGTTTCATGTGTTCAAGTGTTCAAAAATACGTCAAAGTTCTTTCCCACTACACTTCAGAAATGCACTTCTTCAGTTGTTTTAGCTTTTATGACTCCCGTGGATGTATGTTACAACATATATGAATAAATATTGATTTTTGCAGTACCTTTGGGGAGATTATCATCTTCTATTGTCTGTCTTCGTATCCCTTGTCTTAGTACATGAAACAAAGAGTGAGAAAAATGCACCGGTGGTGGAAACAACTTTAGGAAAAATCGTTGGTTCATCAGTTCAAGTGAAGGGAATAACAGTTTATCAATTTTTAAGTGTTCCTTATGCCAAGCCTCCTACAGGTAAATATATTCGAATTTAGACACTTTCTAAAATTTAACTGTGCAGTAAGATGGTGGTTTTGCATTTAATCACAACACAGATTGGATGTGTTCACCAGATATGTAAATATTTAGTGACGTAAAGTTTTTACTTAAGGGACCTTGACAGCTGGCTGTGGCACAGCCAGCTGTCGTCAAAAAAGGGTCTCTAGATCTGTGGCACGCGATGAACGTTTCGATCGTCCGCCATCTTGCTGGTAGTTAAGTCGAGCGATGGGCTGCCCTTTTTTCAGCATTGGGAAAGGGTTGCGCCTCAAAGGGTTAACGGCTCACTTATAGGGATGAAAAAGTTTTATATTCCAACCTTTTTCTAAATCAATAAATATATAAATAAATAAACAGTCAGTCGTAAGACTGCACGTCAGAGGTGAAAACGTCTTGTCAAGCTTTCTAAAATTTATAATTTATGCAGATAAACAGGTTTTTACACATTATCGTATTTATATTAACAACAACAACAAAAAAAAAAAATCATGAACGCTTATTCACATTTTTATACATTTGAAATTCTTCGTAAAATATTTTTTAAATGTTTTTTAAAACCCATTTGTGCCTGGATATTTTTGCGACTTTCTTCGATTTTTTCTGATAACAGAAATAATAGATAAATTTCTGACGTCAACTTCTTGAACAAGGGATGATTTCTTTTAAAAATCATTATGCATAAAAATCGAAATATCAACATCCTACTTGGTCATGTTAAAATATATTTGTAAGGATTGAGGC
>JAWZYV010015789.1:0-51711 GCA_038373885.1 Cheiracanthium punctorium
TTAACGCCATATTTAGCGATTTTTCGCCAAAAAGTCACCAAGCTTGGCGATATTTCGGTCATTTGGCGCTATTTTTCCAATGGGGCTTGTAAAGCTAGTTTTCCTGCATTAACATTACATAAAAGCCTAATGATGCTTTATCAATTACGTAATGAAAATTTCGCTTTAAGGGAATCTTTCAAGAAACAGTTTTTTTTAAGTAGTTTCTGCTAGGGAATGCAATCCCGATCCCGCGGGAACGGGATCCTGCGGGATCCCTCACAAATATTTGCGGGACTAGTCCCGCGGGATTACGATCCTAATCCCGCGGGATTGATACCGAGAAATAAATTATTTTTTATTAAAATTTCACGCCGCTTTCCCAACCAATAGACCGAAAATTTTTGAATATTCATGTCTTTCATCTAACAATAAACGAATCCATAATTACAAATTTTAATTTAAAGTTTTATTTTTTTTAAATTATCTTCCAATGGGAGTCTGGATCAAACATCTAAATCTAAACACCGTAATCTAAATTTTTCGAAAACTTCCCAATCCCAAGTGAACTGAAATATTTCATACTAATTTATCTCTTAGCGAACAATCATGAATTAATTATAAAAGTTTTCATTTTAGTTATTAATTTTTTTAATTCACACTTTTAATTATTTTACTAAAATTAAATCTAGACTAGGAAATGATTCATTGGATTTGTTCGATTTTGTACGTTCTTTTTTCAGCAACTAAGAAAATAACGTAAGTATGTGAATGTATTTTTCTGTAAATTCCTCAATTTTAGAAACTAATAGCTAATACTAATATATTAAGACATAACTTAGTATATCATTCTGAAAATCATGATTATAATTTTCATATTTCTGTAAGTTATTGTATAAATTATAAGATTAATTATTATTATTAAAGTTAAGCTTCATAATGCTTAAAATCTTACTTTTTTTACTTTTCTCTGTTGAAATGAAGCCCTAGCTAAATGAGATATCAATCCCGCGGGATAGCGGGATCCCGAGGGATCAATAAATCTCAATCCCGAAATCCCGCAAGACGAAAAACAGTGCGGGATTGCATTCCCTAGTTTCTGCGTCACCTATAAATATGAGCTGGCGGCCGCGGCCAACTCAGTCTGTTGTCTGTCCGCTGACGTGCGAACGGAAAAACCCGAGATTTGCTGGGAAACTGTGCTTCGTTATTTTATGCGCTTTTGAAGCGGCCTTTCGCATGTGTTTAAAAGCTGGTTTTTAAGTGCTGTGTGTAAATTCTTCATTCCTGAGTCTTGACGGACAGTTTAGGATTTCCCTCGTAACTTTCCACTGAATTTTTCGCCTGTGGAAGTGTTTTATTTTCTGTGAGAAATACAGCATTTTTGAAAACTTCTGTATTGAGCGGACTGTAATAAGAAAGCTCCCGGCCGTTAGCGTTCGTGAATTTTGTACAGCTGATTGTTCGACGAAGTTCTAGAAGCAATAAAGTTAGTGTCCCATCCTGACAAGGGGACGCTTTATTAGAACTTTCTATACCTACTGCACTTTAGAACGACGAATCCCGGAATTAGCAGAGTTTTATGCAACAATATTAATTTGATCATGTTGTGATAATGTTATTCCAAAAACTGAAAAAGAAAACGTGTTTTTTAACCGTTGCTTAAAAGGGTTGCGAGTAACGGCGCTGGTCTTAATGTCAAAAGTCACCAAAAGTTGACCACTTCAGGCAATTTATTGCAAAGTTTGTGCCACAAAATAATTCTCAAAACTGAACCCAGCTTGGCGATATCTGCTATATTTGGCGAGAATTTGCCAAACCCTTCTAACTGAAAATGGGAATAACATTTTGCTATGGGAAAGTTATTTCAAGTCGTTTACCTTTTTTTTTTTTAATTATAGAATTTGAATTTGTGTATAAAACCCCATGGTGCACATAAAATAAAATAAATCATGCTGTGATATTTAATGTTAAATATTAAATATACTGTTTGAGTACCGATTAGATAAAAATCGTAAACATGCGGTTTAGAGGCGGAAACGGACACGCCCATTAGTTGTCGGGGGTGCCAAACAGATATGCGCTTGCAGAATTATTTCGGAACGATTTATTCTTGGATGTTCCAGCCATTTTATTCTGTAGAAATACTATGTTTACAAATATAACCGCAAAAATCAGAAGGATATTATAAAATCAAATGAACCAAGAATTTAATGAACAAGACGAAGCATGTGCATTCACTCCGTTCGCTCCCCCCCCCTCTTCAACCGGTACAGTTGGATTCTCTTTTATTGGCAGCATGCCAATTTTCCACTCTAAACGCAATCAGACAGTATGTACTGAAAAAAAAAAATAATTCATACTTTTAACATTTTTTTCTAAAACATTTCTATTGCGGCACGTGATCCGTACATTCAGGGTGAAACGCCGCATTTGTTCTGTAGTTATGCCACAGCCCTCATGAGAACAGTACGAAAAAAAAAATTAAAAAAAAAATATTGAAACGAATATTGATGTCTGAACTATAATTACCTATGTAATAGCAAAAAGAATAAGCCCGGTGGTTTAATGATAGCGCATTGCACTGTCATGACACAGGTCCAGGGTTCGATTCCCGGGCTGTTCAAGGCTGACTCAGCCTTTCATCCCTTGAGTGGGTCGATAAAATGAACACCAAACTTCCTTGGGAGTTAAACACTGGGAGCTTCGCGTTAGGCTGGCCCCCTGACGTAGGCATATACTTTCGCACCCCATACTAAAAATAACTAATTATTTTAAAAAATGAATTTTAACTGTTATTTAAAATTTATCCGGTTTTTAAAAACAATATTTCATTCAAGATAGTACGTTAAAATGTAAAATTATTAAAATTACACTTAACGACTATAACATGCCCAACTTGCTTAGACTGTGTTTAATGGAATGAATAAGAGTTAAATAATAACACTTAATCAAATCCAGCAAATTTACTTCAGAAACATAAATTTAGTAAATGAACATAATCTTGCAGGTGGGACAACCACATGACTTTCCTTGTACGTCTATTTAAAGTCAATAACAAGTACCCAGGTTACCGAGACATGGCTCCAGAATCTATAAGGCTTCCTTAAGTGGTAAAAATAATTAATACGTAAATGCCTGGGCACGTATCAATAATCTTCATGGTTGCCAAAGATTTTCATCGCTGTCGGATCACCCATACATTATGAGGTAAGCTTTGGTCGGCATTCAATGTTACAATGGCATATACTTTGTTTTGAAGAGGGATGCTAAATATTCGATGGTCGGTGCCATCAGAGTTGAGCAAAAAGTAGTTTAACGTAAGGTGCCTCCTTTCCTTCTGTAGCAGATCAGCGAGGGTATCAGCGAAGATCTTGGGCGATGCATTCACTAACAGCGTCTTCATTACTTCAGAAATATATCTGTCCATATTGAGGACGTTCAAATTCAGCATCAAGAATTTGAGTTGGTTGAACTGTCAGATGAAGGAGTTTATAAAAAATATTCATCAAGTCTGTTACACACTGTTCGCAACGTAGTAGTACACACCAAAATCGTTAATAGTTTCACTCGTCATATACTGTGAGCAAAGCCATTGTAAAGTATGCTTTCAAATTTCGAATTCTTTGAAATAGGGGTGACATCGAAGAAACAACCACACCAATTCATTAGGAAATTCGGAATGTCCTACATCAATCTTACAGTCCCCAAAATGGTTTCGGTTAATTTTTGTTTTTACTCTTCAGAAAAATGCAAAGCTCCAGGGTGAATGCAATCCATGTTAAAAAGTTTTAAACTATGATAATAAGTACCCACATTTGTGGCAGCTTTGTAGATACTTAGACTGTTTACCCGAAGTATTTGTCGACGTCTAGCTGTTCCATGTCGTTCTCCTTCCAAATACTAATCATCTGTTTCATCTGCTTGTGTTTGAACTGCACGTTCACACATTTGGGCTAAGTGCTGCTGTCGGTGATCATATGTTTCCACAGCTCGTTTTTGAGCTACACTTCCATGCATTTACGTCTTTATAATACATCTATGATGATAATTCTTTACGATTGAAATTGTAAATTTCTCTATAGTGCTTCAATTCAAACATAAAATACTTATTTTCTTCTAATTCAAAGCATGCATGCAAAGCATGCATTCAAAGCATACATCATGCATAAACAAATTCTACAAGCGTAAATTCAATCTTATAGATACATAAATATAGATGCCATAAAAGTATAATCTTACATAAATATGCTTTAAACATAATTTTATTTTATAAACTCACGCTTAAGAAAATAAAAAGTGTAACGCAATTTAAATTATTAGTACAAAAGGACACTTCGAAATCATGAAATCAAAAACAGAATAGATCAAAAATATTCTTTTACAATAACCCTAACAACTACTTAAACGTTGAAAATAATAGAACAAACGGATAGACTGAAGAAAATGGACTTCTAACCTCGAATAAATCAAAAATACATCGCTCCTATGTAGTTACGCTGATCCCTGACTCTGTCACAATTCCAGTTCAACCACTCAAAATAAAACTTGGGTCCTAATAAAACCCGGAATAACATCCAAACAGATTAAAAATGTATTGTCTAATAACATAAAATTTACACGGTTCGTTGGTGCGATCAGCCTGAAAATTATCATAATTATGTAAAAAAAAAAAGAAAGAAAGAAAAAGAAAGAAAAAATCGGATAATCCACCCGTTTCCTGATTTTTAAGCGGTTTTTTTTTTGTATTTTTAGCTCTATTTCATTTAAGAGAATAAAAAAAGCTAATCATTTGAGTGTCAGAATTATCTATTGCAAGTGACATTCACGTTACATTGAAGTCACGGTTATCAGGCTTTGGAGGAAAAATTACGATTCCAATTCGCTTAAGATAGCTTTTCTAAATTACTACTCAGTTTAACTTTTTTTTCAAAAATAAAACGGTTTTCTATGCATTAAGCATGGATATAGGAGAGGATGTTGATACCAAACGAAATGTTTCGAATACGAAATGTTTCTGCAGATTATACAATTCGAATTTCGATGTATAATAAAAATTGAATATGAAGTTATTTGATTTTAAGTGGGTAAATATTAAATATTCTGAGTGTAGACATTCTATCGCCCGCTGTAATTGTCTCCACAAAGGGCTTTATCCTTTAGTTTAATGACAGTACACAACACAAAACAACACAGTCTAATCCGCGTCTAAATAAGAATTGAAAATTTATTAGAAAAAATCTTAGTAACCAGATTTCAGCCTCCCAATTTACTGCTTCCACATATGGACAACTCCCAGCCAGCGGCCGGATGGGGCCCGCCATGGCTTTTGGACCAGCCCTCACGACAAGTCAAAACCCTGTATAAAACCTATATAAAACATTCAAACTACCATATAAATCCGAATTATACGGCCCGCGATTTCGCTAACATCCTGAAGTCAGGCCCAGGAGGCCACTATCGTTAAGTTCTGCCCGCAACTTTTAAAAGGTTGTCCATACGATGATAAAATAAATGAGTTGAAATCATCAACTGCAGTGAATGAAAACTAAACTGATGGCTGATCATCTGCAAAATTAATTTGAATATCGGCTGCGAGCCCAATTTAGGAATCGATCGTATCATTTTTTCATCGGAGTTTCGAACATCGTTTCATTATAAACGGTTGACCCATTCAAAAAAAAAAAAAAAAAAAAAAAATCATCAGGGTAACTACATTTAAATATTTATCGTCAACTTGGCGGAATAAGGCAGTTAAAATAGAATTCAACCTAGTGCCGTTATTTAAAAAAAAAAAAAAATGGAATTTTCATGTTACGTCACAGGATCTTTTTTCTTACTGTGAATGGCTGAAAAGGGTGTCATTTTCATTTAAAGTATTCGGCTAAGCTGAAACTTTTATGCACTTTTGAAATTCGCATCATATGGATCAATAAAACACATGAAAAATCTTTATTGTTTTAGTATATACGCGAAAATACATTTAGCTTTACGTTAGTTACAAAAGGATAATTGTAATAAATTCAGGCAATTTTTCACATAAGATTTACGAATAGTTTTGTATTAATAACTACGAATTAAGAATTATTAAATTATTTACGTATATTCCATCAAGGTGCTTGCGGGGATGGCAACGAAGACTCTTTTCTCTTTTTCTTTCGCTGGTTGCCAGGACGATATTTTGAAATAAAAATAACTTTTTAATTCTTAACAAATTTATGTAGCTGAATGGTGTAATATATCTAGTTACTAAAATATTTATTTGTCTGTGTACTGAATATCAAGTTCCATTTATTTTGTTTCTTTGCGAAATTAATTTTTACTATTATATATCGATGGCGTGTATTTTTTAATCCGCCCTAATCTTATTTGAGCGTCCCTTTTAGGAAGATTGCATCAAGTGTGTTTTTCAAACGCTCAATAGATGGCGCTACCGTCCAAAAATTTTAAATTTTAAATTTTGAGCGTTTTAGAGTTTTTTCAATTAATTCACCTAGCTCAATCGTTTCAGGGGCCCAAAAAACCCCCAGGTACGAAATTTAAAAAGAATCCTTAGAGCAGTTTTCGAGATCGCTCGGACATACACACACACACACACACACAAACATTCCTCGTTTAATATAAGAGCGGATATTTTCTGTGCACTTCATATAAACTTATTTTGTTTGAACTGCCATAATAGAGCTCTTTCACCTACGTCATTATCACTACGTCACACCTTAGCAACCAACTTTTTTTGGTCAAATATTCGTTCATTTGAGAATGGTCATTGGCCAAAAACAAGGCCGTAGCCAGGAAAATTTTTCGGGGGGGGTTTCAAGTTTTATGTTTTAATATGGTACTTTTTTCAGCACACTGAAATTAAAATTAAACAAAGTATGATCTCCAGCTTTGTGTTTTTTCATTTTTATTTAAAACGCGATAATAATGCATCCAAATTGAAAGAGTGCTATGTAAGCAATATCCTATCGGGCGTAGCGAACCTGTGTGACAGAGCAGGCCGGCTGGACCATATAGGAAAACTAGGCGACTGCCTAGGGCGCTGACTCGAGAGGGGCGACACTAGCCAGGCAGCGGATGTTTTTTTTTTTTTTTACTCCTGCTGTCCGCAGTGCCACTCTCTTTTTATTCTAAGGAGTAGCGGACTGGTTACATGAATAATGCAACGTAGGATCTCCCTCCCGGAGCTTACATGTCCCAAACTCCAAAAATCACAAACTTATCACTCTGACTTTTTTATTTATAGAGGTCATAAACACGATACTGTGAAACTGTTTCGTGTTTCGATCTCCGATGGAATCGAGAGATGACTCACTATTTTTTGTGGAAAGAGAATTTTTTTTATTTACGATATTTCTTTTTTGTCTCTCTCTACGTGTAAGGGGGGGGGTGAAAGAAGAAGAGAGAGAAGCAATGTGGAGAAGCATTGAGACGAATGTGAGCTTTTGCTCCGATCATACTGCATTCTAATTATGGGAAATGTAAATACTGTGTAAAATTGTGTAAATAAAGCAGCCGTACATAGTGTACTTAGGGCACATTTTTGCTACCACCTTCACAAATTCCTACTACTATGATACATTAAACACTGTTTATTTAAAGAATTATTTGATGAGAATGAGAAATTCTGCTTGCAAGTGCCACGGAAATTGCATTTCCTTTTGGCCATACTCAGAAGATAGGTATGCATATAACGTACAGAGAAAAGAGAAGCATATTTAAGTGAAATTTATCACTTTTCGATCCTCAGAGAAACATAAGTAAAAAATTACATGCGGTTTGAATGAACTGAAGTGCAATAATTGTAGTTGGCGATACAAGGGATAATTTTTTTTCTATGAACAGTAAGTTATGTGACTGAAAATTTCGGGGGGGGTTTGAACCCCCAAAACCCCCCCTTGGCTACGGCCTTGGCCAAAAAGGTGGCTTTGTATCCCTATCCGAGATGACCTAAAAAAAATTTCAGTGACGTCACGTGAAAATACTCTGTACTAAGGTTTAGCGATTTCTAGCCAGATATTTGCGATATCGCCAAGCTGAGCTCAATAGGTTTCTTTTTGGCACTTAATTGGGCGATATTTCGCCAAAAGTCGACAAGTTTCAGATAGTTAGCAAAATCTGAGTCATAGCCGAAATAGTGGTTCATCACAGATATTTAATGAAATGAAGGATCTATAGACCTCATTGTCTTAAAGTCTTTTGGGGGACCCTGTAAATAAATCACCCAGTCGATTGCAATAAAAAATGAGATGCGCAGATAGATATTACAATAGTTCTGAGTACAAAATTTCACATTCTACGGTTAAAAGTTTTAGAGTTATGCGAAATATGTAATTATTTTAGGTGATATTTCGGCAAAACCCGCCAAGGTCGATGACAAATGGCAAGAGTTTCGGCATGGACCAAACAATGGCTGACTGCAGACATAATATATTAACGATGTACACCCTCCCAAAAAAGTATTCAGGCAAGAGATAAATTTCCTACGTTGGTTTCGTGTATTAAAAATTATGTATCATAGAATATGAATTAGGCTATGTATAAATATGACTTTCCTTATTTCTGCTAAGTTGTGCGTTTTTCAGAAACTCAATTATTATTCTCAAATCTAAAATAGGAAATTTCTGTCTTACTCGAATGCTTTTTTTGGAGGGTGTATATAGATATTAATGTATTGAAATTCTTTTGGGTGGTCCTGTAAATAAACTGTCCTGTAGATTGAAACCAAAAATCGAGATGCACAACTAGATGTTACACAATCTTATATATAAAATTTAAACAATCTACGAAGAGATTTGAGGTTTTTGAGATATGCGAGTTACATACATACGTAAGCACACCTAAGTCTCTGTTGTGAATGAAAAACACTAATAAAATAAAATATATACAAAAACGAACGGAATTTACGGCCAAAATCCACACGTAAGTCAAGCTTAAAAACAGATTCTCTCCCCAGATCTGTGCAATACAAAATAGTATAATGAGGAATTTGATTTCGTCAGTGGGGGAAGCGCGTCATTTAAAGCAAGGAATTTAAAGCGCAGCTGGCTGTGCTCGCGCACAGCCAGCTGCGTCAAAAAAGGGTCTCTAGATTTGTGGCACGCGATGAACGTTTCGATCGTCCGCCATCTTGCTGGTAGTTAAGTCGAGCGATGGCAACGGCTGCCCTTTTTCCAGCATTGGGCAATCGATCCAGCTGTTCTCGCGTTCTTCCATTTTTCAGCAGATGTCAGTGCTGTTAAAAAGAATCGTGACAATTTTTACGAGAAATGACGTGCTAAAAAGTAAAGGATTCTCTTGGAGCTATGTCACCCGCAACTATTTTTATAGAAATCAAATCTATTCTTCGTGACTGGCAACAGTCAAAACGTCAGAGTTTGGTGTTCCCAGAGCGGGATCACTGCGCCTTAAAGGATTAAGGTGGCAGGAGGTCGTATGAATGGAAATGGAGCATAAGCGAAAAGTTTTCAAAATTATTGGGGGGGCCGGGCCCCACAACCACATATATTTCACGTCAGTGGCGTAGCCAAAGGGGGGTGTTAGGGGGATCATAACTCCCCATGAGGAATATTTTGCCCTACAAAATGTATATTCTTCACTCCCTTATCATACACCCGTATACATATATGTGAGTTGCAGAAGTCGTACCCCCCCCCCCCATGAAAAATTTCTGGCTACGCCACTGATTCACGTACATATAACTTACTCATAGCTGCCAACTACTACGGAATATAATCAACAACTTTTTCTACATGATTTTTCGGTTAAAATATAGCAAAATTTTTGTGCTGCGCGCGTGAGCTGGTTACTATTTTGAAAAAAATAATTAAAAAACATACTGTTTACAAAAAGTGGTTAGTAGTAAGTTATATTCCGTAGTAGTTGGCAGCTATGACTTACTATATATAAGTGTAAATTATTGGAGTCGCTCGAGCTCTATGGGTCCATAGAATTCTACACCTATGCAAGGTAAGTATCCATGTTAGTATCTTCCTACCATGTTATAAGTTAAAAATAGAAGCAAAGCAAAAAATTCAAAAGAGGAATAAAAACAAACATTTTCGATGAGATAGTGCATTTTAGACACATCTGAACTTTTCTTCATTTCATACTTTACATTGCATAATCTGATTTTAATTAACAGAGCTTGGAGCCAGAGGAGGGCAGCTTATAGTAACATTGTGTGTTACGTGGCGTCACAATGAATACTAAATCATGATTGAAATCAAAAGAAGAAAATTTTTAAAAGTACAAATAAATGTTTTTAAACGTTTGTAAATGTGTGAAATACTTTTTTTTTTTATGTTAGTACTAGCTGCGTGCCCGTTCTTCGCACGGTAGGAAACGAAAATTTTCCTTACATGTGTAATTCGAATTTATTCGTGATGTAGAATTTAAAGAAAAAGAGCAAAATTATTTGACTCTTGGTGTAAAGTTTGCGTCACGAGTATTAACCTGGCATCATTGCAGTATAATGACTCAAAAAACTACGTCAGTGTCATTCACTATCAAAAAAGTGGAAAGCTTAATGGTTTGCAGAGAACTCCTGGCTTTCAAAATGTCTTATTTCTACATCATACTGTTTTTTAGGCTCAAGTTGTAGCATTAAATACCTAAGACACTACATGGAATGGACAACCATTTATTTCTTTCCGAACATGTACCATATAAGGAAAGTATTGTAATCGTGAAAAAATTCGACTTCGAAATTTTGGTGTATTTACACGTTTTGAGGTCTTCTGAATTCATTTATGCTATTTTCAAGAGATGCTTTTAAGATAACTGCGCACCCGCTCTTCATACGGGAATAAGCGAATATTTTACTACTAAAATCATATCTGCATGTGACAAAACAGAATTTCATTTTTAAAAAAGTTCAAGTAATCTCCTCTGTTGAAATTACTTCGGGATATATTAACGCAAATTAGAATAACTTTTCGTTTAGTTGGCTGTAAGACAACCGTTGAAAAAGGAGAAACACTTTTAATTTCATGAAATATTTATTAACGTGGTATATTATGATTTATTCATATTATCCTTACGAATCTAATGATACTACCTATTACGTACATTAATACTATCTATCTTCGCTTCTCCCTTAAAAGAAACCGCTTAGATTATTTGGCCCCAATGGAATCTTTTGATTCTATGGCGATTCTTTGCAATTTACTCATTAGCATAAATAATAATCATTTCACATAATGGTTGCCATTAAGGAAACTCTCCATATATATTTAATTTATACATAGTTTTATAAGATTGGCGTATTTAGCGCCGCAAACCATTTCATCTTATTGTGGGAAGAAAATATCCAAGGGAGGCCATTTTAAATATCCATGTATCTAATATAGCGATATCTTTTATATCCTCCATGGTCCTGTCTCCTGAAAAACATCAAACTGTGTAATCTCGAGGAGCTACTTATTCCCGCTTTAATTGTGACATGGCGCAGAGTTGCAGAGTTTACAAATTTCACGCTTTTTTTTAATTTATGACGTCACTGTTTGACTGCCGTAAAGGATACCCCAGTTGGTTGAGGGAGTTAATTTCGATATTTCGCATAGTAGTTTTCAAACGGTATCATTAAAACTTTGCGTTATGTAGGACCTTTATGGAGGAACGTAATTCAACGTTAAAATAAAACTATACTCGCAGCCTGCATGCATATGTTAGGCAACGTCTGCGCCATAATTAAATGTCAAAAATAAAAATAGTAAATAGAAAAATTTTAATATATCGCGCTTTGAAACGAACTTTGTAATTTTTAAAATGAACATTTTCAGCACCGTGAAGACATTTCAATTTTTAAATAAGCACCGGATTAAAATACCACTTCTAATAATAATAATCGTGAATTTCTTAGTTTATTTCTACAGTAAATTTTAATCAAAATATCGTCTCCCTGTGTTGAAAATAGAGCTGGAATAAATGAGTTAAAATTATGGCGTAATTTTTACGTATCTTAAAGCATTTGACGTCATAGATCCTCACTTGCGAATTGCAATTCCGATATCCCATTTAAAAACTCGATTGGTTGAGAAAACCCTTTTTTCTAATCCTTTCTGTGGCAACAACCGAAGATAAATTCTCGTGCCGTGATCGCAGTGTAATGAATGGCGTAAGATCGCGTTGATGCTATTAAATTCTAAACATTAGGCTGCATTAAAATTCATAAAAAATCATCTAATTTACATAATTTTTTCGTTTTTATTTTAAAAGAGGGAGAAAAGAATGTTTCACGATTTGTCAAAATATCAAAAAGTTATGACGGATAGAATTCAAGATGCGGCAGTTTTAAAATTATTTTACGAAACAATTCGCCGAAGCAAATGCTTAGTAAAAAAATTCCTAAAAATCGGTAAATCATGTTACGTATTCAGAACAAACTGTTTTTAAAAGAAAATTTTCTCCTCTATCCGATGATACAAATGCCGTTTTGCTGCGAGCGTAATTTCCGCCGTCATTACGAATTAGGTGAGAAAAAATGCCAAAAATCGCATAAAACATAAAATTAAAAAAAATCTAGGTCGAATTTTGAAAAAATCGCTTCGAGGTGCACAACTACATATTTACATCTTCCCGAGTACCAAATTGGGTGTTTCTAGGTGTAGCCGTTTGTCCGTAACGCTGCCGACAGACACACACACACACACACACACACACAGACACACAGACACCTTCTTTTATAATAAGTAGAGAAGATAAATGAGTTTTCTGTATTTAGTGGTAAATTATTGGGTGGGCTCAGCCCCTATTCACAATTTATTGGGGGGCTCGAGCCCCACGGGCCCATATAACTCTACGCCTATGAAATGGAGTTGTCACAGGCTTATGCTCCTAGGCGCCTTAATGTGTCTCGCAGTGTGGTCCACCGTCTCTGGAATCAATATGAAACGGAAGCTTCTGTGCCCAGAAGACATGTTTTAGGCCGACCACGAGCTACAACACGCGCAGCATATCGTTTTATAGCTCTTTCGGCCCGAAAAAGAAGAAGCATTTCTGTGTCGCAACTTGTTGCAGACCACTCTGTAGCATCAGAGAAAAGAATACCCGCTAGTACGGTGCGAAGGCTTCTTCACAGTGCAGGTCTCTATGGAAGGTGACCACTTGCATGTGTCCCCCTCAACGGACGACAGAGAAGGGCCCGTTTATCTTGGCCAAGAGAACACGTTCCTTAACCCATTTATGCCTAGTGTCCCTTTTTTGGGACGGCATTTTCGCTATTAGTTGAAAACGTTATTTATTTTTCCTAGCCTTTATTCATGAGTATTGAGCCTCAACTCTACAAAATATTTTAGTATGACCCAGTAGGATGTTGATATTTTGATTTTTATGCATAAAGATTTTAAACGAAATTATCCCTTGTTCAAGAAGTTGACATCAGAAATTTATCTATTATTTCTGTTATCAGTAAAAATCGAAGAAAGTCGCAAAAATATCCAGGCACAAATGGGTTAATAACATGCAACGGATGAAATAAATGTAAAGAAAGAATAAAAGAAAAAGAAAAACGGGTGAGGGATAAAATGACATAGTCAATTAATATCGTATTTAATATGGCAATAATGAAACTAAAAAATTAGGGGGTTCGGGGGGGGGGTCTCCCCCTGACGAGGCTCGAAGACCGAAGGATTTTTCTTCCATAATCTATTCTTCCTCAACGTGGCTTTTGTTAATACTGTTAGGAATATGCATCATTATCCATTAGTGTGCCATGTTTGTCTTCTTTGTTCCTTCAAGGGCGTAGCCAGAATTTTCATTCCGGGGGGGGGGGGCAGGACATGGAGTCTAATCGGAGAATGCCCGGTTTGTCATAATCAGACCCTATGACTAGCTCATTTTAGGGGGGGCAGCTGCCCCTCTCTGGCTACGCCCATGTTCCTATTTAACCCACAATTGTTTAGTGATGGATATTTACATCGTATGTTTAAAACACTTTCACTGCCGTATTAGAGTACGGGCCAAGTTTCTTATGTTGAAATTACATGTAAAATATAGTTTTTAATAGTAAATGTTTCACGTTGTGAATAATATAAATTGCAGATATCTATTTCAAACTGCTTGTTTTTCGAAAGATTAATTAGTTATTCACAAAATTGACTTAGGATATTAAGCTTGCATTCATGAATATCACATGATCGGCGTCGAACGTGCTTAAAATTCATGCAGTTAAGGGATAAAACACTTCTTCAGAATTAAAATTTGCATTAAAATTGCCTACTACAACTGTTTTACAATCTTCGTCAGGCATATTCTAACTATACTTCTTTGCAGTAAATCATAAGCTTTGTCAGTTTCTAGCCAAATATGGCAGATATCTCCAAGCTACATTCGGGTTTGGCGAATTATTTGTTTTTTGCCAATTGTGGTGATAAATCATCAAAAATTGCAAAACTTGGCGACTTTCAATATTTTATTAACCTTCCCTCCCCGGTATCTGGCAATCCTATTGAAAAATTCAACGAAAACGTGTCGGCGTCTTCAATTTTTGTCCATAAAAAGATGTCCACAAATTATGTCAACAGAAAATACAAGTAAACAATGTAGCACTGTAGTGATGGAAAAAAGGCTTGTACTTTCAAACCCATGAAACTTTAAGTTTCTTTTTCTTTCTTTCTTTTCAGCACTAGGGTGCTATTTCGTTCATGTCAAGTTCAGACAGGTTTTTTAGTCACGAACTGTCACGGTGAAGATCTTTTCTAATTTGTTTGCATGAGAACGCATAGGTGCGGGGGGCGGGTGAGATTAAAATCTTGAAAGTTGCACAAGGTTTGCCATTTTTGATAAGTGATCGCTAAGTTTGCTGCCAAAATATAACTTCAAAACAGAACCAAGCTTGGTGATATCTCCCGAATTCGGATAGAAACTAGAAAACTATAGTTATAATATGCCTGGCGAAGATTCTAAAATAGCATTAGTAGGCGATTTTAATATAGATTTCAATTCCAAATATGTGTTTTGTGAAACAAGAACGACAAACACGGCTCACACATGGATTTTGATGCCCATTCCAAACAGTATTTAAAATGATGATGTATACTTAGAATATGCTTGATTATAAAACAGTTTCAGTAGGAGATTTTCAGAGAGATTTTGATTCCAAAGATGTGTTCTTTGGAACAAGAAAGAGTTGATTCTATTTTAACGCCCCCCACTCTCGCCAACCTAAAAAATCGCCGTACTTCGGCGAGCTTTGCAGTAAAGGTTCTCTAGGAGTTATGCACAAGTTTCAACGCTCCCAAAGGAACAAGGTGAAAACGAAAATGAACATATCAGTGATAAACGCACCAGTTAAGGAATTCGAGACTGTTAATTATTAGAACTAAATTAACTGGTAACCCAAATAAATAAATAAACAAATAAGTAGTGCTGTACTTACATGTAGTTCCAAACCGCTATTTTTATAATACGGTTGCCACATAAATGCAAACGGTAGTCATGGTAACTGAATGTGTATAGTTATTGCCACCTTGGCGAGAGTTGGGGTGGGGTTAAAGTAGGAATCAACCTACTTTAGTGAACAAATTAGGGGAAAACGCACCAGTTAAGGAATTTGAAGACATTTAATTATTAAAACTACATAAATTAGTAACCAAAAATAAATTAATAAGTAATGGAATGCTGTACTTACATGTTGTTTCAAATCGCCATTTTAACTCTAAAGTTTGGTTACCACATAAATACAAAAAATTCGTTATGGTAACCGCATATGTTTAATTATCGCCACCTTGGTGGGAGTCGCGATGTTAAAGTAGAAATCAACCCAAGAAACACAAACACGGCACACTCATGGATTATGATGCAGATTCCAAATGGTATTTAACGGTGAAGTATAGTTGGAATATGCTTGGTGAAGATTGTAAAACAGTTTTAGAAGGCGATTTTAAGATATATTTCGATTCCTAAGGTGTGTTTTATAGAACAAGGGAGAAAAATGCGGCACACTCGTGAATAATGACTAGTGGTACACTTTACAACTTAATGGAATAAAGGAAGAAAATAGGGAAGACGCGTGGATTATGATACGCTTTTAATATATAGCACACTTTAGTGAGCATTTAAAATCTCAAAGTATTTCAGATTTTCTTACTTTTTTTTAAAAGTAATTTTATCTCACAAAGAATTTCTCTTGGAAGTTTTTGTTAAAAACTACCTGCACCCACCTATAAATAAGTAATGCATGCTCAAATTATTGCTTGCATGCAGTGTTGCTTAAACGAAAAAGAAGTGGAGTTCTTAATTTGTCAATCACAAAAAAATTGAGATGTTTCCATGTCATGCTGTGCCCACGCCAGACCCACACGAAATAAGATTCCCTTCTGTGACAGGTGGCTCTAATGTATACGGCCGTGAGTGACAGAATATGGCTGAGTTTTAAAGGACTCCCCCTGGTGAGAGAAATCTTCATTTACGGTTTTTTTCCATGGGTGGAATACATAAATCTTACAGCTTACTTTAACGCACGCTTGAAGATGAAGTGATTTTATTCGTGAGCTCACGAGAATTTGAAATTAAGAAGTAATTTTTTATAAAATAGAAAGTGGATACTAATGTGAGAGGGGGGGGGGGTGTCTGTTATGAGAAAGAAAATTTTCTCAGAAAGACTGTCAAAAGTGGAAGCAGGGTATTTAGAACTCTAATTAAATGACCATTTTTTTTGACCGATTTAAGACCACAATTTTCATTTTTCAAAGGCTATGATAATGACAGTTTAGGACTCACTAATGAATAAATAAGACATAAAAAGTGTTTAAAAAAACATGTTTATTTAAATAATAAACATAAGCTATTTATTAGTTATGCTTTCTACCTTGACCCACTTAAAGATACTTTTGTTCCATAAAAAACATGAAACAAAATTAAATTTTACACTCTAAATATCTTTTCAGCAATATATTTTCAGAGAACATTGTGATATTCGCAAAGTCTGAATGTTCGTTCAAGTTTTAAATTGTTACTGTTTGTTTACAAACACAAATGATAAATGTTAATAATGCAATATGTAGATTCTATTAAATTAAAAGACAATCTGACATTTTATAAACGCAAAATCGTGTTTAAAACGAGTGTCAATGTACAGATAATTTTAAAATTTAATTTTTATTTTTTAAAATAATATTTAACTTTATGTTGCAAAATCGCAACATCAGTCCAAAATGGGTTAATAGCCTCGGAAATGTGGCTACCGTAATCGTTGAAACTATAGACGTCTAACACAATAGACGGCGCATCCGGCAACTTGGCGTGTCTACAAGATAACAAATAATTCAGTCAAACTGTCACGTGCTACATTTTTATTACTGTGCTACATATCTCCGCTATAGGGTCGCATGTCTACCGTATTAGATGTATCTTATCAAAAACCGCAGCTCTTAAGGACTACACTGACGGGACAAAACATCATGACCCCCTCCACATTTTTCAATGAACTCGTCTGGATGACACGGAGAGCACGTAATTAAGTAGGAATGGTATTTAACTGTTGCTGGAGAAGGTAAGGAATCATTCTTGCATTTACGTTTGTGAGTAATGGGAAAGGCTGTTGATCTGAGCGAATTGGATAGAAGGCATATTGTAATGGCCTGAAGACTCTGAAAGAGTATCTCCGAAACTGCACGACTGGTGTGTTGTTCACGATTTGCCGTTGTTAGTATTTATTAAAAGTGGATTAATGGCGGTGAAACCAGCAATGCACGTTAACATGTTGTGCGTCCAAGCATCATCAAAGGAAGGGAACGTCGGAGACTGTCCCGCCTGGTACAGCAAAATCGGTGGCAGACAGTGGTTCAGCTGACAGCCGCAATGCAATGCAGGTTCAAGTACAAGTTTTTTGGAACACACAGCTCAGTAGACACTGCTGGACACGGGACTGCGAAGCAGATGTCCCACTCGTGTGCCTCTGCTTACCAAGTGTCATTGTCAATTAAGCCTACAGTGGGAGAGGGTACATCCAGACTGGAGCATGGATATGTGGAAGAGAGTTGCCTGGTGGGATGAATCCCGGTTTCTCCTTCAACGTTCATGGTCGTATCAGAGTACACCGTCTTCAAGGAGAACAGCTGCACCCCTCTCCCAGGCAGCTCAGAGATCAAACATCACCATGTTCCAATCTCTCGACCTTGTGTGAAGCTACTTAAATATTTGGTTCAACATGTCTCCAGTTTTCTACCAAGAACTCGTGGCATCCATGCCCAGGCGAGTTCCAGGTGTTTTGAAGGCCAAAGTAGGCGCAACGCGTTTTTGGAGTAGGTGGTCAAAATGTTTTGGCTCTTTGTATTTTCCCCCATAATAACACCAAAAGAGCGAGAAGTATCTTAAACTAGCTGCCTCAGTCAAATAGTCACTTGGTACATTCTTGTCACTGCCCTATGCATGTGATGACCATAGGATGCGCTGTCTACCCTATTAGATGCCTTTTGTTGAATACTGTATAGTCTGTTGCCGCATGGCACGACGAGAGTGTTAGCTGTTTCCGTACAGTACATTAAATTTTTTAATGTGAATTACAGCGACCCCTGTCGGCGGATTTTGGTACTAAATTTTTTATTTCAATAAATATCAAGCACGTTGCTCAAATTTTATCTCATTCCGATAGAACGCATTTTAGAGGCATCTGCAAAGGGGGAATTTATTTCTCGCTAACCATGCAGACTGCACAAAGACGTATGCTAAAGCACCATATAAAAATGCATCTAGTTGAAGCATAAAAAATTGCATCGAGATCCACACGAACAAGTGTTATTAGTATTTTGTTTTATTCCAAAATATCTCAGAAGTGATAGAGAAAATGCAGTAAAAAATAAATAAAGTATGACTTGAAAATCTCTCTTTCTCTATGGGTGTATCACGCAAATGGACGATCTGACGTTGACAAATGGGATTATAATAGATGACCTTCTTTTAACTTATTTTAGAAAGAGCTCCGGGAGTTAACATCAAAGGAGATACGAGTCAAAGACTCTGCTTTTTTTCCTCCCGAGTTCCTGGTCATTTTCTGTTTTTTTTTTTTTTTTTTTTTTTTTTTTTTTTTTTGCAGAAACGGACACACGTCTTCTGTGTCGGTAATAAATTGATAATTTGTATGTGTTTGTTTAATACAAAATTAGATGTTTGGATAGATAGACACAACTTGTAATTTCGCGCAACGTATACAGACTTGCATGAACCTGAGCATGCAAATCACTGCATTTTTAGAGTATAAAAGTGCTGTTCAAATCAAAGTGATTCGAGATGTGTATCCATGAGACGTGTAGGGACAGAAGTGAGACAGATACATAGATAGAAACGACAATATTTAATGAGTGAAACGCATACAAAGTTTCTTCGAAATAATCACCCATGGCGTTTATGCTGGGGAAGGCTGCGAAGGAATATTGCTTAGGAAGGTTGCGAATTCCGTCGGGGCCATCGGTGATTCTACTGGGCCTGCTTGTGCACTCCGAAAGAGGCCTACGGACGCTTCCTTATTGGTTAGATTCGGCAGCTAGATGACGTATCTAAGTGCTGGAACCAATAAGTGAGCATCCACTGTCCTCTTTGTATGACTCATCGGAGTATACAAGCAGGCCCGGTAGAATCACGATGACCCCGATTTCGTCCACAAATTTCATCCCTTGATTGCAGTCCCTGCAGTCCTTGTAAGGAATTGCAGTGTCAATGCCCGTAATCAGTTTCTCTGCCACAACTTTTGTGCATCTGACTGGGCCGCGACAAACCTGTTGTCTCCTGTCGACTGTTGCTAAACACTCTCGCCCACCTCGTCGCCGTAAGCTTCGACCAACACCTTCTAGATATAAAACGCCTTATAACTGAAGCCTTGACGTCATCAATAGATCTTCTTATATGACGCCATCCCAGTTTTATTTTGAAACAGGAAAACTATTTAAAATTTCTGGTGAATGCTAGAAATATTAGACAACATCTGAAGTTAAAGATAGAAATTAAAATACCTTATTGATACAAAATAAATCATTATGATCTGTTTTTGTATCATATTACATAATTAGTGATATAAAACCCATATAAACCATTTAAAATCCCATATAAATCCCAATTATACGACCCGCGACTTCACTAACATCCTAAAATTTCGCCCGCAGCTTCTCAAAGGTTGCCCATACCTGCTCTGACACGTATTCATGTTACATCTGGAGAGAACTAGCCATAACTATAAATCGTTAGATCTACACCTGCACGTTAGGCCCGAACGTCGGACGTTTGCACTTACGCCGTCTACCATGTACAGTGCCTTATCCACTTTGTCATGTTAGAGTTTATGGTTTAGTTGATGAAACATTAAAAATTAAACACAAGAATGATTAACGATGGTATGAAATTTTCAGAAGGACTGCGCACCATTAGGAATAGAACATACGCGTTGAGTACAGTGAAAAAAAAAAATCTGCCGTGGACACCACATACCTTCCTTCCTTGTACCTCTATTGAATCATAAATATTTTCGATGAACTTTCTCTCAACTTATTTCATTTGAAAGATATACAACACTGCAATGATACTACAGGCTTAGTGATTTCTATAGCCAAACTTGTAAGATATCGTTAAAGTTCAGTTTTAAAAACTTGTTTTTGGCATTGAATTTGGCGCCATTGAGCCAGAAGCCGCCAAACTTGCGATAGTTTAAGAGATTTTGGATATAGCCGAAGTAGTGACTGACGAGAGACTTTTAATGAATTGCAGGTATCCATAGACCTTAATGTATTGAAAACCTTTTGGATGACCCTGTAAATAAATTACCCTGTCGACTGCAATAAAAAGGGAAATACCTAATTTCACGTAACAATGGTTCTAATTATAATATTTCACCATTCAACAGTTACAAGTTTTAAGAGTTATGCAAAACAAGTAACTATTTTTATAGCCAAATTTTGCGATATTTCGGAAAAACTTGCCAAGTTTGATGACAGTTGGCGAGATTTTGAGCATGGTCCAAACAATGACTGATTACTGACGTAATATATCAACCCAGACAGCACATAAGCTTAAATCAAGCTTAACATTTCTTTGAATTTGACGTATTAATGCAAGTTTGACAGTTCAACTCATTCTAAGCTGGCAGAAAGCTTGCAGGAGTCAAGTTGAATTGTTAAGCTTAAATACAGCTTGATTTAAGCTTGACAATTGATACTGGCTTGATTTTTCCTTTTTAAAGGAGCGTTGATGGCGCCATCTGTGAAAGAGAATGGACATTAATTGTCTAGCTTCCTCAAATTTGCTGAAAGTTCGTAAAAGATGTGTTTTATTTTATTACCAGTGCCATATAATCGCAGGGCAAACGGGGCAACTGCCCAGGGCCTAGAGATTTTAGGGCCCGAAAATCTTAGATGTTACACTTTTGTAGTTTTAAAATAAAATTACAAAGGATAAAAAAAAAATTCAGAAGTTAAATAATTTTTTTAATTATAAAGTATGAACAATGAAAATAATTCAAATTTACATTTGTATAAATTAATTTAAACTTAATTTTAATTCTTCGAAATGCCCTATATCGATATAGCGTACCAATATGTAGGAAAATAACTAAACACATTTGTAAAGAGAATTTTTAGCGTTAAAAAATAGCAAAATTTTTCAATTATTTGTTATTTAAGAAATATTTACAAAAATGACTAAAGTGTTTGTATTCCATACATGTTAGCAACTGTGATATAGCATTTCGAAGTGTCGTTTAACTATCTGTTTCTTTGATATCAGATTACTTAACACAAAATTTGTGTTAAGTAAGTAAACCCATTCCATATTTCCAAATATGAAAATTCTTCAAAATAAAATACAATTATACTACGAAATTGATTTCAAAATCAGTCGTTTGTCTCGATTTTGGCCAGCAGTATTGCTCACGATTGTTGCGGTACTGAAAGTTTTAAAATGTGTGCTGCTCTTAAGTTTATATTATGTTTATTTCCCTATTAGTAGAGTCTCTAAATCACACATAACATTATTTTAATTTTGATGCATCCTATGGAAAAATAAAAGAAACAAATAACACATCGCCCACTTATCAATCT
This sequence comes from Cheiracanthium punctorium, assembly GCA_038373885.1. Classification (NCBI taxonomy): domain Eukaryota; kingdom Metazoa; phylum Arthropoda; class Arachnida; order Araneae; family Cheiracanthiidae; genus Cheiracanthium; species Cheiracanthium punctorium. The sequence goes on from JAWZYV010015789.1 coordinate 22,005, forward strand.
GGCGAGAAAACGGCGTGATAAGTCACTTCGAACTTTAGTCACATCTGCGTGAAGCTCAGTAGCTGAACGGATAGCGTGTTCGACTAGGAACCGAAAGGTCACGGGTTCTATTCCAGCCGCGAACACTCGATGGACACAGATTAAATTAAATTGAAATTTGAGGGGGAAAATGCGTGGCAAAGTACATGTGGGACGAGTTCGGCGCCCCGTGTATTTAGGAAATTTTTTTTGAGGAAAATTTTTAAGCTTGAAATGTCAAGCTTAATGCAAGCTGGGCAAGTGTAAACAAGAACACTTGATTCAAGCTTGCATTAAGCTTACACGCTTGAAATTTTCAAGCTTAATTCAAGCTTATTGACTTGATAAATCAAGCTTGCTGCAAGTTTGATGCAAGTTTGCTGTGCTGTCTGGGAAATACGTCCATGGACCTTAATGAATGGAAACTCTTGTGTCTGGACATGTAAATAAACTATCAAGTAGAATGGAGCCAAAAAGGGAGGTGCACAACTAGGTGTTTCAACATTACTAAGTGTAAAATTTCAATATTCTACGACCAATAGTTTTTGATATATGCGAGTTACACTCATATGTGTATACGTGCGTAAATGAGCTGGCAGTGCGGCGCAGCCAGATGTGTCAGATTTAGCTCTGTGGCGCCAGGTAGGTTATTCGATCGAACGACCCGCCGATCTACTGGTAATTAACGTTAATCCACTGGTAATTAACGTTAATCTACTGGTAATTAACTGGTAATTAACGAATACTGGTGGTTAACGGTATTGTTCGAAAAAATCATGTGATTTTGGTACATAATTACAAATAAACTAATTATGCCAGGAACTTCAAAATTTTGAAACTGTCTCTTTACAAGCTGTACTACATACTGTAATAAACGGTCAATCTGTATCAGTTCCAAAACTTTTAGAAAAAATTCTTTAAAATCGGAAATTTTCGCAAAGGATATCACTCTTCGAAAAATCTTACAGCTCAGATCCATGTTTAAGAATTTTTTCTGAAAATTTCACAAACGCTACAGCATTTTCGCTTATTGCAGTGTGTAAAGTAGCTTCCAGAAAATTCCAAAAAATTCCAGAAGAACCATCTGGAATTTTTTGGAGACCATGGTGTTATTGTATTCTATTGGTTTATTTCTTGTGTACCAAGACTAAAAACAGAGTTCTTTTTTTTCGACATACACCCTTAAGTAAATCGGTGGCAACGGCTTCATTTTTTCAGCGTTGGAACCATTTGCGAAAGCGCTGAAATAAGGTGCTTTCTCGGCACAGCCACCGCACTTCAAAGGGTTAACATTCATTTAAAGAGATTTTAAAAGGGGAATTTTTATATTACGAATTCTATTTTCTCGTGCGGACTACCACATACGATAAATAATTAGAAAAAATAAAAAATTCCGGGAATTTATTGTTGAATAACTGAATTCTAAAACCATCTCGATACGGTTAATTAAATTCTAACAGAACATTCCGTGAGAGAAAAATACTTTTAAAAAAGTGATCCAATATTTTTTTAAAAAATAAATGCTCAGACTAAGAAATTATATATATATATAAAGCAGAATTATCGCTAAAGAGCTAGTGTTGCATAAAAGCGATAAGACACGCAAAAAGAATTCGTGTATCTATAGAGAATCTTTACATACAAAAGCTCTTTTATCGTCCAAAGTGCTGTTAAAGCAGTGCAGAATTTGACAATGATTAATGTCCGTTCCCGGAGATTGGGTCTCTGGCCACGCCCATTCGTGACATCATTTGGATGCGATGCCAAAAAATTTCTACTTATTTCGTATACTAATACATTTTAAAATGCATTAAGTGAAAAGAAAAAAAAATAGACCATTCTTTGAAAATACTCTTGTTTTCGCATAGACACGGACTTTTCAAAGAATTAGAGAGCAAAAATTTTCCAGACGGTCGTTTTAATCATTTATCCGCATGCATAATGCAGGAAATTCTGCTTTCTATTTGCTTGCGTTGTTATAAAAATGCACGGTTTGACCGATAGGCATTCTAGGCACGGCTAGAAATGTAGTACAAATATACGGGTGTGCAGTGTTAACGGTGCCCAATGGCTATTTCCTAAACTGTTAGTCAGAGACACATAGTTCCAATTGCAATAATGCTTTAATGCATAATCTATTATATCAGAAACAATCGAAGTCAATAGATCAATTCCTATAAAAATTACGAAATTAAAATTTTTATACGGTTCCCCGGTCCTATCAGTTATATTTAGAAAAAATTTCCTTATACAATTTCATGAACAATTAAAAAAAAAAAAATGTCCTTCTACGACAAAAATTCACCGAGTTACAGCTGCTTAAAATTAGAGCACTTTTTGAGATGCGAAATAGGGGTTGTATAGAAAAGGAATTAGCGAAAAATGAATGTACATAGCTTTGAGCCTTGTAATATTCATTATCAATTTTATCAACTATTTTACGATTGTAGATTGCAATTAAGAAGATTAACGTTTAACTATGTGTATCCAATAAATTAACATAAAAATATAGCTTATGCTGAAAATAGAATTTTTTAAAAGAGTTTTTCAAATGAACTGGTGTTTAATAACTTAAAATACAAAAAAAATCTGGAGTGACTCCACTCGACTTTCCGAACACTTACGATTAAGATCATTACCAAGCATTTAAATAAATTTTAATTGATGAATTATTCAAACATATATACCAAATTGAAACTCAATCGAATGCACCGTTTAAACGCTTGTGTACTTTCAAGAATTTCTCCCCATATGCCATTATGCCATAATATAAAAGAAAGTTTTGTCATAGCCCTGTAGAAAAGCTATAAGTCTTATACACACCAAAATCAATACCGGTCTTAAGATGGTGATTTATAACATATATACCCAATTTCAGATCAGTCGAAGCTACCGTTTAAACGCTAGCGCACTTTCAAGAATTTCTCCCCATATGCCATAATATAAAAGAAATTTTTGTCGTAGCCCTGTATAAAAACTATAAGTCTTATACACACCAAAATCAATACCGGTCTTAAGATGGGGATTTATAACATATATACCCAATTTCAGCTCAATCGAAGGTACCGTTCAAACGCTAGCGCACTTTCAAGAATTTCCCCCGATAGGCCATAATGTAAGACAAATCTTTGTCGTAGCCCTGTAGAAAAACTATAAGTCTTATACACACCAAAATCAATACCGGTCTTGCGACGGTGGTTTATAACATATATACCCAATTTGAGCTCAATCGAATCTACCGTTTAAACGCTAGCGCACTTTCAAGAAATTCCTCCCATAGGCCATAATGTAAGAGAAATCTTTGTCGTAGCCCTGTAGAAAAACTATAAGTCCTATACACACCAAAATCAATACCGGTCTTGCGACGGTGGTTTATGACATATATATCCAATTTGAGCTCAATCGAATGCTCCGTTCAGGAGCTATCGTGTTCACTCACATACACACACACATACACACACACACACACACACACACACACACACACACACACACACACACACACATACACACATACATACATACATCTCGTAAAAATAGCATAAATGGATTCAGAAGCCCTCAAAACGTGTAAAAACACCAAAATCTCGAAGTCGAATTTTTTCATGATTACAATACTTTTCTTACATGGTACATGTTCGGAAAGTAACAAGAAAGGAAACACTTCATTAACCAAGTAAATTAGAAAATGAAACATTTTAAACTACGAATATATGTATTTTAGAAACTTTAAGTAATTTTACAAATCCAGTTAGCGTAAAATTTGCTCAAAGTACAGCTTCCTTCATCTGCAGTGCAAATACTCGCCCGCATAGAAAACTCTTCCTGTACTTTGTGTAGTATACTAGGTGTTACACATCTGCATGCTACACACATATGTGATTTAGTAAATCTGATCCAGGATAGATTTTTATATAGCCTGACTTTAACCCTTTGCTTAAAGATTTGTATTCTAAAATTAGCTTGCTTTTTCTCCCATTATGCCAAAAAATAAATTTATAACATATAACTTAAAATTTAAATATTTATAGGGTCCCTTAACGGGACATTTTTAAACGTGGAAAAGTGACGTAAGTCAAAATGTTTGCTGCTCAATAATTCGGTAAATTTTGGTCGTAGGAGGGCGAATTTTCTTTTAAATTGTGCATGAAATTGTATAAAGAAAATTTTTCTAAATATAACTGATAGTATAAAAATTTAAGTTTCGTAAGTTATGTTTTTAAGTTAAGTTTTTAATAGAATTGATGACTTCAATTGTTTCTGATATAGATTATGCAATTGAGAGCATTTTGGCAATTGGTACTATGTTCCTCTGACTAACTGTTTAGAATATTACCATTGGGCACCGTTACCACTTGACATCCTGTATAAAACTATAGAAGAAAAAGTCCGTTATGGAGGCAATTACAACGGGCGCTAGGAAAAAAAACCATTTGACGAAAATATGCCTACACTCAAAATATTTAATCTTCGTTCACCTAAAATAAATAACTTCAAATTCATTTTTTATTGTATACCCAAAGCGAATTTCATGCCCTTCTGGAAACGCGCAGAAACTTTTCGCATTCGAATGATTTCGTTTTGAGTACTCAGCACCTCTTATATTAATGCTTTAGCAGACGATTATTTTAATGGAAAAAAATTAAACCATATGTTACCTGGAAAAACTATTTTCAACGAATTGGAATACCAATTGTGTGACGTCATTTTCACTTGAAAAGGGTAATTTTGTCACGCAAATGATTCACGTTTTCGACTCTCGGAAATAAAATGGAGCTGAAAAGAGCGAAAAATCGCCTAAAAGTGAGGGAACGGGTGGATTTTCAGATTTTTAAAGTAGCGCAGATTGTTTTCTATATTTTTATACATGATTATGAAAAATTTCCAGCGGATCGTACAAACGGTGTGAATTTTATGACTGTTTTAGACTATAACTTTTTAATCTGTTTGGATTAATGACGGTAAAAGTTTTGTTTTGAAGTGGTCGGACCGGAATTGTTAGGGAGTGAGTGAGTCAGGGACCAGCGAAACTATATTCGTAGGATAATCTACAGTCCCGAACAGACGTATTCAAATGAAAACGCAAAAGCAATCGCTTAGTGTGATCACTACATCGCTTAATGTTATCAAATTTTTGATCAAATGGTCCATTTTCGATGAGAGATCCAAGGCAAAGTTCGTAAAAATCTCACTACATCAGATAGGTCATTATATCATGATTTCATTGTCATTGGCATAAATTAGTACAGTGAAACTTCTATGAACGCGCACCTCTATTAACCCTTTGAGGCGCAACCCTTTTCCAATGCTGAAAAAAGGGCAGCCGTTGCCATCGCTCGACTGAAATACCAGCAAGATGGCGGACGATCGAAACGTTCATCGCGTGCCACAGATCTAGAGACCCTTTTTGACGACAGCTGGCTGTGCCGCACAGCCATACCGCACAGGTAGCATATATATATATATATATATATATATATATATATATATATATATATATATATATATATATATATATATATATATATATGTATCAGGTTGTAAGGAAAGTTTTCCGCCATATCTGCCTGAAAAACTAACTTCTTACTCCTTAGATAACTTTTTTTGAACTTTCGGTACCAAACCTGCACAGTGTCACATGATGCAACAATAGTACTTAAAGCTGTACTCATAATTTGTTGATATTATGTAGCTGACTTTTTGCAACACAACTGGAAGTAAATGATGGTTCTAATCCTCTAGAGTGATAGTTCCATTTGGGACACCTTATACTTAATGATAACTATATTTTTTACAGATTTCACAATACAGTGTTATAAAGTAAGCCTCTTTCTTTCAAATGCCAAAAATCGTTTGACAAAATAGGAGCAAATACGCCAACGCGAACTGTGTGCTGACGATGTTTGCGGTGACGGGAAACTTTCGTTACAACCTAATATATATATTGTATGTATTTAGCTAGTACATATATTCATTAGAGTTTGAAATAGAATAATTTTATTAATATTTAATTGACTATACTATCTATTTATTATTATTCAATAATTATAATTATAATTTAATCAATATACAATTCTGTTAATTTAATTAATATATTTGTATTTTAACACTGTCAAATAATTTTACACTACTTTTTCTGGCAACACTTTCATAATATTAATTCTACTATTGCACATTCAAATTCTGACAACTCCGGTGTTTCACAACAAAATTTGCTGGTTCATGCCATTTGATCTGCATTGTTTCTGTCAGGTATACATCTTTTGCAGTGTTTTTCGACTGTTTTGCTATCAAATTAATTATGGTTTTATTTTCTTATTTTTCTATAGTAGGATAGGGCCTAAATGTGTAGAGTGAATGTCTAGTTTGATATGCCACACAGACGAAATCCTACTATTTTGTTGTCTTTAGTTATAATCTTCTGGGTATGGCCCCTGAAGAATGTCCCAGAGGTTATAATTTCCATTCCTTTCATTCCGGTATAATTTGGTTCACTGTATTTCGCATTTCATACCGCTTGGCCCTCTGATTCTGATATACGTACTTTTATTTTTCCTACGGGGTATGTCATTTTTTGCAGTAATATTCTTTGTGTTTTACTTACTAATTATATATATATGAGACGTCAGATATTTCAAGTAAAGCTTCAGAGATAAGGCAGGTAATATGGTTTATTGAACATTACATTTAAGTTACAATTTAGAATGAGAAGAGGGGAGGGGAGACGGGTACAAGAATCAGCGTGGACTCATGAAGCAGTTCCAGGGGCAGAAGTTCTCCGATTTTCGATGTGCGGGAGTATTTACGCTTACCACACCACGTGGTCTGCGAAGACATAACTCCGCCTCTCTCTTATCTCTGATCGAACCACACACATTTACAAACATGACCCGCATCCGGGCCTACAAGGGCGTGAGGACACGTGTACATCTAAAGAACTCAGAATCGACGGCCTGATGTCTGGCAAATAACAAAATAAATAAAACATAGCTCCAGAGCGCGCGTGGCAAGTATGACAGGAAAGTAAAACTTACAGTGAAAGTATCCGCTTGAACAATACCCAAACTAGTAAAACCCAAATTACCTTTTTATACATTACATATATATATATATATGGAATAAATACTTATCCATTATTACGGAACGAAAATCAAAAAATTCTCTAATGATGATTGATTTCTGTAGTAACTAGACCGTAGGTGGTAAGCATTCTTACCACGGCCTTAAGGCTGTAGTCGAAAAAAAAAAAAATAACTGGCTTTGGCACAGGAATTGAGAAAAATCTCGAAAAAATTCAAGATAGTTCTCCATAAGCTGCATTACACAAGGCAATAAAAGAAAAAATTGTGCCTTTTGTGAAACTTTCAGAAAAATGTCTTAAACATTGAGACGGCACTGCAAAATTTTTCTAAAAGCGACACGTTTTTGCAAAATTTTCGATTTTTAATAAAATTTTTAAAAAATTTTGTAACTTATGCAGGTTTATCGTTTATTCTAGTATCTAGTACAGCTTGTAAAGAGACAGTCTGAAAACTTTGAAGTGCTAGACATATGTTTTGTCCTTGTGTACCAAAATCGCACTATTTTTTCAAACAACACGGTTAAAATGGGTTATAATGATTGTTTATTCTTTTTTAGTGAATTTTTTAAGTATTCACAAATTTATGTCACATGCGGTATGCGAACACAGCATAAAATAAGAGTCTAGGCCTAGTCACTAAGCTCCGTTCTCGTAAGCACCCGGCTCGGCCAGTGCTTGGGAGGGTGAACTCCTCTCGCGGCTGGGCTGCTGCGGGAGCGTGTACACTGATGGGAGTTGATGCACGCAAAAGCCGCCTTGCCTCCAATGTCCTCCATGTTTAACGCTACCTCTCAGGTGCCGATTTCAGGTGGTTGGACCCTCATCTGGAATTGGTTCAAAATTAGGAGATCTCGACCCGAGCTAAATCGGACTCCTACCACTGGGGTCCATTAAAATGAAAGCCGCAACTTTCCGCTCATCACCTTCCTATATGGGAGATCTGGCACCGCTCCACGGTTGCCAGAGGAAATTAGCAAACAACAACAACAACAACATAAAAAATCTGGAGTGACTCCACTCGACTTTCCGAACACTTACGATTAAGATCATTACCAAGAATTTAAATAAATTTTAATCGATGAATAATTCAAATATATATACCAAATTGAAGCTCAATCGAATGTACCGTTTAAACGCTAGCGCACTTTCAAGAATTTCTCCCCATAGGCCATAATGTAAAAGAAATCTTTGTCGTAGCCCTGTAGAAAAACTATGAGTCCTATACACACCAAAATCAATACCGGTCTTGCGACGGTGGTTTATAACATGTATACCCAATTTGAGCTCAATCGAATGTACCGTTTAAACGCTAGCGCACTTTCCAGAATTTCCCCCCATAGGCCATAATGTAAAAGAAATCTTTGTCGTAGCCCTGTAGAAAAACTATAAGTCCTATACACACCAAAATCAATACCAGTCTTGCGACGGTGGTTTATAACATATATACCGAATTTGAGCTCAATCGCATGCCCCGTTCAGGAGCTATCGTGTTCAATCACATACACACAAACACACACACACACACACACACACACACACACACACACACACACACACACACACACACACACACACACACACACACACACACACACACACATACATACATACATCTCGTAAAAATAGCATAAATGAATTCAGAAGACCTCAAAACGTGTCAATACACCAAAATCTCGAAGTCGAATTTTTTCATGATTACAATACTTTCCTTACATGGTACATGTTCGGAAAGTAAAAAAAGAAGGGAAAAATGCAATACTTCTAGCAGAGATTGACTGTGTATCAATCATCTAATGTAACGGACTTTCTTTATCCCCGGCTTAAATGATTTGAAAGGAAGCGAAATAGCATAAATGGAAGAAGTAAAGAATCATAAAGCCCCATTTTACTGGGGCGCTTACTGTACTGCAGACACATTCTTCCAAATTACGGCTGGCACACAAAGGAATATTCAGCCATACATCTCTCTCTCCAGGCTCTTAATGGTCAATGCTCTAAAATTTTATGGACTGGCATTTGCAGCAGCGTTGCTTCAGCTTTTACTGGCCACCCTTCAACGTGTTTATTTACTAATTTTCTTTTTCTTTTATTTCTCTTTCTCTCTTTTTTTTTTCTTTGAATGAGCAGTAACCAAGTCTTTTTCAGGCGATGAGGAAAATGACTTCGTGATATTTATCTTAAATTTTATTTTAAGATTTCTGTTATATATGTCGTTAAATCGGAAATGGGTTAGTTGCACCGGGCGAAGGGAGAAAAAGGTGAATTGAACCGTTGATGAATTTAATCCACGGGAGAGTTGCACCCGCGAAATGGAGGGGGAGGGGGATAATCACAAGGGGAACCCAACTGTTTCGCAAAGGGCCAGCGGTAGCATATTTTCGAGGGGCCCCTTACAGCGATGGCCGTACAAAGTGATGTTAGTTGGGGTCTGGCAAAGAATCAACGCTAGCATATTTTCGAGGGGCCCCTTGCAGCGATGGCCGGACAAAGTCATGTTTTTACTTCCTTGTACGTAGTATAAGGAAGTAATGTGATCCCGAAAAATTTTGGGGTCCAAATTTCGACATAAAAACCGATTTTGACTACCTCTAAATTTAATTTAAAAATTTTTTTCGATGCATCTCATCGTAGGCTAGCATGCACGATCATATTAACGCGTCTGCAACTCATTTTGACCAGTGGCGAGTCTACTGTGGCCAGTTTTTCCATGCCGTCTGTACGTACGTACGTACGTGTGTACGTACGTACGTACGTACGTATGTATGTAACTCGCATATCTCAAAAACTATTGGTCGTAGAATGTTGAGATTTGATATTTAGGATTGTTCTATGATCTAGTTGTGCACCTCCCCTTTTGGTGGCAATCGAATGGATAGTTTATGTACAGGACCGCCCAAAAGATTCGAAATACATTACGCTCTATGGGCCGAAATTCATTAAACTCGCCTAACTCAAAAGCTACTAGGCGTAGAATGTCGAAACTTCATATTTTGGATAGTTGTAACATCTAGTTGTGCACCTCCCCTTTTGGTTCCATTCGACTGGATAGTTTATCTACAGGACTGCCCAAAACATTCGAAATACATTACACTCAATGGGCCGAAATTCATTAAACTCGCATATCTCAAAAACTGTTAGGCGTTGAATGTTGAAACTTTATATTTAGGATTGTTGTAACATCTAGTTGTGCACCTCCCCTTTCGGTTCCATTCGACTGAATAGTTTATCTACAGGACCGCCCAAAAGATTCGAAATACATTACGCTCTATGGGCCGAAATTCATCAAAGCGTTTTTTAGAGGTATTGGGATATTTCAAACGACTCAGAAGTGATATATGCTGTAAAGAGTTAGAAAATGAATTTCTCCATTAAAAAAAAGTGTCTTTATCATTTATAGTTCTGCTACAGGAACACTCAAAAGATTTCCAATACATTACGGCCAATAGCAATTTTAGGGGCATTCATCCATTTCAAGCACAATACCGTCCTACCACATAAGTTAGGTAATGGTCCGACCACGGTCACGTGCCTCCCTCAAGAACTGTGCCAAAAGTCGCCAAGCTTGGCGACTTTTGGTGTACGTGTGTGCATATTTAACTCTCAAATCTCAAAAACTATTATGAAATTTCATATATAAGAATGTTGTAACATCTAGTTGTGCATCTCGATTTTTGGTTCCAATCTACTGGAGAGTTTATTTACAGGACCACCGAAAAGAATTTCAGTACCTTAATGTCTATGGACATCTTCATTATAATACAACTGTAGACAGTCATTGTTTGGTATATACCCAAAATCTCGCCGTCTGTCCTCGACCTTGGCGAGTTTTGGCGAAATATCGCCAAATTTGGCGATAGTCAGTCATTTGGTCCATGGCCAAAGTATCGCCATTTGTCATCGTTCTTGGCGAGTTTTGGCGAAATATCGCCAAATTTGGCGATAATCTGTCATTGTTTGGTTTATGCTTAAAATCTCGCCAAATGTCGTCGACATTGAAGAGTTTCGCCGAAATATCGCCAAATTTGGCGCCAAAAATTATTTCCTATTTTGTATAACTCTAAAACTTTAACCCGTAGATTTTTTAACTTTGTATTTAGAACTATTGTAATATCTAACTGTTTTCAATATCTTTTTTGACAGCAATCGACTGAGAATTTATTTACATGGTGAGCCAAATGACTTTAAATACATTGAGGTGTATAGATGCATTCAATTCATTGAAAGTCTGTGGTCAATGACTACTTTGGCTATCCCCAAAATCTCGCTGACTATCTCAAGTTTGTCGGCTTTTGGTGAAATATCGCCAAATAAAGTGTCAGAAGGAAATCTTTTAAATTGAACTCAGCTTGGCGATATCGAAATATTTGGCTAGAAATCGCTAAACCTTACTATTATTGATATTTTATCTCTTTCAAACAAATAAATTTAGAGGAAGTGCGTCGAAAATATTTTTGATCTAATGGACGTGCAAGGAAGTCATGTGTTGGACACATCAGATTTTTTCGGATCTGGCAAAGAGCCAACGCTAGCATATTTTCGACGCCCCCTTACAGCGATGAATGGACAAAGTGATAACGTGTCCCAGCCATCCCTGTAACGTGTCCTAGCATAAGCTGAAGGAAGATTCTTGGAAAGTTTAGTTCAAAAAATGACATCCTAATTAATTAACCCTTTGAGGTGCAATCATTTCCCAATGCTGGAAAAAGGGCGCTATTGTCATCGCTCGATCCGCAAGATGGCGGACGATCGAAACGTTGCGATGGCACGCGATGAACGTTTCGATCGCCCGCCATCTTGCTGGTAGTTAAGTCGAGCGATGGCAACGGCTGCCCTTTTTTCAGCATTGGGCAATCTATCCAGTTGTTCTCGCATTCTTCCATTTTTCAGCAGATGTCAGTGCTGTTAAAAATAATCGTGACCATTTTTTTTTACGGGAAATGACGTGCTAAAAAGTAAAGGATTCTCGTGGAGCTATGTCACCCGCGACTATTTTTATAGAAATCAAATCTATTCTTCGTGACTGGCAACAGTCAAAACGTCAGAGTTGGGTGTACCCAAAGCGGGAACACTGCGCGGTAAAGGGTTAAATCACCCGTAACAAATAAGTCTTCTTCATATTTTTCCCAGATAAAGGCCTAGCAAAAGAGTTTCTATGTACGTACTCTTAATTTGCAGGACATTAGATCTCATCAATCACTTTTGAATCTGCCAAAACGGGAAATATAACTGAGCTTGCGGTACTATTTTTAAGGACTTCCATTTAGTGTCGAAGTAATTGCGATAGTAAATTATGAGAACTCTTAAAATTGATGAATTTAGAGCTACGCTTTCGCCGATCAGTCATTTTAAGTCTCGATAATTAATCTTCAACAAAAGTCGATTATATGAATTGATTTTCATTCGCTTTACTTTGCACTCACTGATTAAGTAGTGTAATTCTTTTCACAACGCCACCGGAATAAAATAAAGAATTACAGTTTTAAATAAAATTCAAACCAAAGAAGTACACTTTTGAAGCACGCCATTTTGTAAAAGTATCGTCATCAAACTAGGCGGAATTCTATATATGACTATTAAAAAGGCACATGGCCTGCAGTGTAATTTTGAGGGACGCTGTAAGAGAACTACAAATGATTTCCCTTTTTTTTTTTTTTTTTAAATAGAGAGTAAACCTTATAAGTTTGTATAAGCCTTTATAGTTTAGCGTCTCTGCAGTGCCACAGTCCGTAATGCAATTGAATTCTGAGTACCCCTGTAAAAAAACTACGGGATGATCAAAAAGGTCCGTAAAAATAAAAAAAATTCATTTAAAAAGAGCAAATAATGATAGAAAATTGCGGTTTGCACAAATAGGTGGAGAGGGTGATCGGATTTTTTTTTAATGACAAGAAAGGTTGAAGTTCTAAATGTTACCGATAGGTGGCGCTGACATGCACAATGGGAAGCAAGTTCCCAATAAAGAAGAATCCAAATTCTCTCTAACCTTATCCATGCAAACCGCGAATTTGTATCATGATTTGTTCTTTTTTAATGAATTTTTAAAGTTTGATGCACCCACTATGCGTTAAAAGCTCGTGAAAACATCGAAAATTCACTGAAAAAAAAATCATGATACAAAATTGCGGTTTGCATGGAAAGGGTTAGAGAGATTTCAGATTTTTTTTTTATTTCAATTTTTAATTGGAAGCTTGCTTCCCATTGTGTATGTCAGCTCCACCTATCGGTAACATTTTGTGCTACAACCTTCCTCGTCATTAATAATATCCGATCACCCTATAAACCTGTTTGTGGAAATCGTAATGTTCTATCATTATTTGTTATTTTTTAATAAATTTTTAAAATTTTTGAACTTTTTGATCCCCTTGTATAAATGCTACATACAGAGGCGGATCTAGGATTGGGTAATGGGAGGGGGGGGGTAACTTACTGGGTATTCAATAATTTGGGTACAGTTATCTGAGCTTGGCGATATTTGGCACGATTTTTTACATGTCGCCTGTATATTTTAGTTTTCTGCCTATACCTATAGTATTGCGTAATCGAATTTCGAGAAAGGTGTGCGAATTTCTGATAAAATAAAATACTCGAACCTGCTAGGACTTACACTTCATAGGAAAAACAATGTCGGAAAAAATTAATTTAAATCATACCTCTTTTTTCCATTATGATATCACTGTATTCCTTCTAATTATGCACCTCTTAAAAACTGCCTGGTAGTGATGCATGTATATTTTGTGACAGCTGTTTCTCTTGAAATGGCTTGTTCTGTGGATGTGCATCTATTTCTTCCTGATGATTTGCACTTTCATTCTCACTACACAAATTATCAATTTTTGGAATTTTTATAAAATAATCACTGTAAAAAAATTCAGAAACGTTACATACTTATAGCAGAAAGTTTTCCGAAAGTATAGCGTAACCTACTGATGCTGTACTCGAACTCACGATTCGGAAACATAACACACATTTCGGCATAAAATATTTACGGGGAAAGGAAATCTCCATTTGGGACTTTGCACGCATGCGCCAAGTGCCAAGAGACAGAGAGAAAAGAGTGAACGCGTCTTCCCTAATAGCACAGATGGTCACAAAAGAGTCGCTGTGACGTCACAGAGAGTCACAATTGTCACAGGACTGTCACATACTAGTCACATTGTGACTTGTGAGTGATGTGACTCCACTGTGTGATCACTATGAAGTTTATTTGTGACCAGTCAAGAGGTGACGTCGCCGGATGAATACTTAAATAAAACAGATGAATACTTAAATAAAACAGCACATTATCTCCTGAAAATAATTTATGTGCAAGAAAAAAATATTTAAGATTTTTAATTTATATTTATTAATTATGGTATTTTCCCTCCATTTATAAAATACTCCAAAAAATTTTTAAGTTTCCAAAACAAGCCATGCCAGAACTAACTTTTGCAGCAGTCAGTTTACTTTTAAAGCAATCACTGCAAGAGAATCACATTGCTGAGGTAACGTGCTGGCCTATGAACCAGTGCGTCGAGGGTTCGATACTGGTACTAAGCGCTCCTTCCGTGAGAGTTTGGTGCTGCCATCTAGTGCATGCTACTGGAAACACTACATTTAGCGCATGTTACTCGTTATGAAAAACACAGGAAGGTTACTCGTTAATTCGGAAACCTTTGTGAAATAAACCGAAAGGTTACTTAATATTCTACCAAAATACACAGAAACCTCACCTAAAAAGCAGGAAAATATGTAAATATTTTCCCGAAATATACAGGAACGTTTCTAAATACTTTACCCGCATGGTTCGGAAACGTTTCTGCAATTTTAAACTACAAGAGCTGCCCCATATTTTGGGGTAACGTTTCCGATTTTTTTTAAATTTTTTTTTTTACCGCGATACATTGGTACGCAATAACCGCTTTCTTAACCTGATCACCGTGGATTCGAATCCCGAATAGCTACCACATTTGACGTCGAATAAACGCGTTTGACAGCAATGACTATCTACATTCATTTAAAAGAGAACAGAAACTGATTATAGCCCTTAATTCATCAATATTTTTGAGTTACTATTACTTTTCTAAAATCACGTGTAAAATACTAGAACTCGAGAAATTTTTTTATTGGAAATTGAGATAAAACAATGCTATACACAATTTGTTTTTGCTAAAAAATTTTGTCAGTCGTGTGTTAGTTGTCAACGCGCGATCATTTGAACCGATCATTGTGGATTCGAGACCCGAGTAGAACTTTTTTCCCCCCTTTCCTTCTAGTAGTGTGTATTAATTTTGCTATATAATGGTACTTGAGGAAACACTGCGTGAAAAAATGCCATTTTTTATTAATTTTTTTTTTACTAGTAATTCAGTTTATTTCACATAAGTAAAAACATAGTATCATTTCATCATACTTTAACATTACTTCACTTAAATTAAAAAAAAATAATAATAATAATTTTTTACAAGTTATGGCGGTCTAAGTTGAACAGGTTTTAATAATGGGTCCTTGCAATGACCATTACAGCTCCTTGGAGATTCATCTAAAATCAATGAAACAAAAAAGATTATTTTTATGGATAAATAATCTTGTGTCTGATCGAAGCTTTTTTTTTTTTTTTTTTCAAAATTAACAAAATGGCGGTCTCTGGAAATTTTTTTGCAGATTTTCGGGAAAAAAACCAACAATTAATTGTTTATAAAAAATCGAAGTTTAAAAAAAAAATTCTTCGATCAGGCACTAGCTTTTTATGTTTCCTAAAAGCTGTGTAAGTTTCTTTCAAATCTATCGAGCGGTTTTTGAGTTACAGTGGTCACCAGTTCAAAAAACATAGTTTTGAGAAAAACGCATTTAAAGTTTTACAGTCGATTGATGTACAGTAATACGAATAATTTCAATGCTTAGACTGAGTCATCTATTCCTGGACCATATAAGAGTTCTTCAGCCGTTGTAGAACTTTATAAAACATCAATTTGTTCTTGTCTACGTCGCATTCTACCTTCGCGAGTGTTGTCGTTAGCGCGCTGATCAGCTACTTTTACACGTGCACTATCGGTTTTTTCAGTATACCGATGCGAATTAGGCCCACAACTAAGTCCTAGTGTGTTCATTATTACTAATAATGACTTTGTCCCTTCATTAAATATACTCATAGCTACGTATGCAGCAATTTGAACAATTTTAAAACTAGTATTGATAGTTTTTGGGCATATTTTCCACACTAGTTGGTTGAAGCTCTCATTATTATTTTGATTAAATCCACCTACACATCTTGAAAGTAAATTTTCATTACTAAGATCTTCATAAATAGGCTTGATTGCTTTTAAAACTTCAGGAGGTAAGGGAGAATTATGCCGCTAGCTAATTGTTCTCGGAAATATTAGACCGCTCGAGAGCCTTTTATTCATCGCTAAATAACTCGAAAGATATTTGTCGGATTCACTTCAAACTTTCAGAGAATATTTTTAAGATACTATACTTTAAGAAAATGCAAAAAAAAAAAAAAAATCAATTTTTTGAAAATTCTGACAACCCCTAACCCCTTAACAGTGTGTAAATCGACAGCAGGTTGCAAATACACGTACACATCAAGTACAAGTCTTGTAAGTTCGAGATGAGATATCTCTATAGAAACGAGTCATTTTACCGTTACAGCAGGACATTGATATGATCGATGCACACACACGCACACAAAAAAGAAAATTTGGAGAGGAAGTTGGCGGTTGCTTTTGGCTGCAGGAAAACCCAGAATGAAAATTTTAAAGCAAAACAGTTTTCATTACGGGAAATTCAAATTTAATAATCAGAATATCAGGAACTCGGCTGTTCAAGCCTCGTCAGGGGGAGACCTCGCCCCTGAACCCCCCTAATTTTTTAGTTTCATTATTGCCATATTAAAACGACATTAATTGACTAATTTTATCTCTCATCTTTCGCGTATTTCGCCTGGTAAGCCTATGTTAAAATTTTTATGATAGTAGCCCATTTATAGAAAAATACATGGGATGCATATTCTGCTGCTTACGAAATATTGTAACAATAGATTAAAGCTGTTGCGTACTAATAGTATTTAAATATACGTAAAATTTTGTCGCATTTTTTTATGTCGCTTTATTGGGACACATTTTTCAGACAATTTTCAATAAAGGGAGTGAGCGATAAAATGACATGTCATTAACACGTGATGCATATTCTACAGCTTACGAAATAGTGTAACAATAGATTAAAGCTGTTGCGTACTAACAGTATTTAAATATATCTAAAATGATGTCGCATTTTTATGTCGCTTTATTGGGACACATTTTTTTGACAATTTTCAATAAAGGGGTTGAGAGATAAAATGACATAGTCATTAATACATGTGATGCATATTCTACAGCTTACGAAATATTGTAACAATAGATTAACCCTTTGAAGCGCAACCCTTTCCCAATGCTGAAAAAAGGGCAGCCGTTGCCATCGCTCGATTTAACTACCAGCAAGATGGCGGACGATCGAAACGTTCATCGCGTGCCACGGATCTACAGACCCTTTTTTTTTGACGCAGATGGCTGTGCCGCACAGCCAGCTGCGTCAAAAGAAATACTCTCTGAGAGAAAAAAAGAGAATGAAACAATCCGAAATTTTTAAACATCTTATTAAAATTTAATTTTTTAAAATATGTTTGTATAATCATTTATGTATTAGTATGGAATTTCATGAAAATAAAACAAACAATACCTTTTAGCAATTTTTTTTCCAAAATGTTTATACTTCTTTGAGTGACCCCCTCCCTTAACGACCGATATTTCGCAGAAGGGTGGGTGGTCACCCTCGAGAAGTTTCACTGTATAATGAAATAAAAATTGATCTAAAAGTTATGCTGAACATTTTAATCTTCCAGGAATAATGGTGGTAAAAATTTTATCTTCGAACGGTTGAGCCGGAATTGTTCCAAGAGTTAGACAGTCCCAGATCAGCTGAACTATGTAGTAGGATAAAAGCCGATTCGTTGCGAAACAATCCTCTTCTACACAATACTGTACGTTCGAAGAGAAGTTCCTCTGAAGTTCTTCCTTTTTACGGAATCTCGGAAAAAGCACAAGGAACAACGATCCAATAAATCTATTATTCTTGAAATTAGAGCTACACCCTTTCCATGTATCGCCCACACCCGTTCATCATTTTTAGTTCTCACTTCCAACAGGAGCATAAAGCGACTAATGAGAAATCTGCTGTACTCTTCCAGCGTCCCTTCTTTTGCAGTTTTGGCGGTACCTTTTGCACGAGGTTAGAGCGAAATCTGGAGTGTTTAGTTCTGGGTTATTCTGGAATAAACCTTTGTGTGTTTCTTCTCTCATCCATCATTGGTTTTTTTTTACACATCGAAGAATGCGAAGTTCGGTTGATTAATTATGGTTTGTTCTGTTGGTGTGCAACATTGTTCAAGAAGAAAAAAAAAAAAAAGAACAGTGTGTGGGGTTGACTTCTTGCATTTGTTACAAAATAAGGAAGCGGTCTTAGCTAAAGAAGAGAATAAGAGGCGTTAAATAGAATTAATTCGTTTAACTGATAGTGATTAGTGATTTTTCATTAACCCTTTAACGCGCAGTGTTCCCGCTCTGGGAACACCAAACACTGACGTTTTGACTGTTGCCAGTCACGAAGAATAGATTGGATTTCTATAAAAATAGTTGCGGGTGACATAACTCCACGAGAATCCTTTACTTTTTTAGCACGCCATTTCCCGTAAAAAATTGCCACGATTCTTTTTAACAGCACTGACATCTGCTGAAAAATAGAAGAATGCGAAAACCGCTGGATACATTGCCCAATGCTGAAAAAAGGGCAGCCGTTGCCATCGCTCGACTTAACTACCAGCAAGATGGCAGCTGGCTGTGCCGCACAGCCAGCTGCGTCAAAAAAGGGTCTCTAGATCTGTGGCACGTGATGAACGTTTCGATCGTCCGCCATCTTGCTGGTAGTTAAGTCGGCAACAGCTGCCCTTTTTTCAGCATTGGGCAATCTATCCAGCTGTTCCCGCATTCTTCCATGTTTCAGCAGATGTCAGTGCTGTTAAAAGTAATCGTGACAGTTTTTTTACGGGAAATGATGTGCTAAAAAGTAAAGGATTCTCGTGGAGCTATGTCACCTGCAACTATTTTTATAGAAATCCAATCTATTCTTCGTGACTGGCAACACTCAAAACGTCAGAGTTGTGTGTTCCCAGAGCGGGAACATTGCACTTTAAAGGATTACCCTAGTAGCACAATTAGTCCAAAAAACGTTTAAAACACGTTTTTTAACGTCAAAAAACGTATTTCCAATGCAATTTAAACGTTTTTTGAACTAGTTGTGCTACTAGGGTAATAAATGTTCAAAAACTATTGAATAAATGTTGAAATTGTTTGTACAACATTTAATGTTTTAATATTACACATTTCCAGTGTTAAATTTGGTGTCTTTGATGAAAAACGCCTCCAAGTGGACATTTCTTGAACTTTTTTTTCGAAATTTCTACAGCGCATCGTATGCATATCCTATATACCATTTTCGATGAGTTCTGTTCATCCATTTTAGACGTAGAAGCTTGTTTATAAGGGAAGTTTACTTATAACCACCCTGCGTATATTACGGAGTACAAAGAAGAAAAATGTTTTGCAATAAAATATTTTTTAAACGAAATATAACATTTTAATGAAATTAAAGTCAACAAAGTCAATATTTTGTACGCCTAAAATATTTATAATCTTAAATAAATAAAAATGATAAATACTAATGCTAAACTTACTTTTTGTGGTGAAATAATATTCACTTCAACCCAAAATAAACAACGGCAAAGAATTTTAAGGTTTTTATTTAAAAAGTTCAAGAGTATAATTGGTTTTTGTTGTAGTCAGTTGTTAAAGTATTACATTATAGGAGGTTTAAAGCAAATGAAAATCCTATTCACAAATCCATTTATTCTGAGTTCTTCGGTTTGTCAGTTTTTCAAAGAACTAAAATAAACGTTTCACTAATATTGCTGAAACGCTATTAGTTTCCAACATCCCTCATACTCGCTTCGTTCGCCAAGTGCGGCGAAAAGAAGCCAAAAATTTCCTCCTTAGTCACGTGATGAGTGGAATTTCGATCTAGGTCAGGGATGGGCAAACTACGGCTCGCCGGCCAAATCCGGCCCGCCGGAAGGTTTTATCCGGCCCGCGGATGGAATTTTAATTTGCCGGTCCGACGGAAATTGAAAGAATATATATATTTATATATTATAAATCCATTTTAAGAATTATGAAGATGGCTTGAAAAAAGTGCACTTTGAGTTCGAACGCAGATTTCAAGATTTCAGTACCATTCAAACAGAATTGGATATTTTGACTATGCCTTTCAACGTAAATTGCGAAGCAGTGAGGTCAGATTTGCAGCTAATTAATTGAATTGCAATCTAACAATCATCTCAAGCAGTTGTTTCTAAATATGCCAGAGTTTTACAAATCATTATCGAAAGTAAGTTTCCCAAATTTAATATCTCACGCCCAGAAAATCAGTGCTATATTTGCTTCATCTTATATATGTGAACAAGTGTTTCAACTATGAACCTTAGAGAGAATTCTTTCAGAAGTAGACTGACAGGTGAGCACATGTAGCCTCGTTCCTTAGAATCAGTGCATCTCACTTCGAACCTCAATATAAGGAACTTTCGAAAATGAAATAGCAATTTCATTCATCTCATTAACATATTTAAATTGTAATACTTGTATATTGTTTTTAAAATTTTAGAAAAATTTATCTTGGCCCGCCAAACTTTTTTTTTTTTTTTTTTTTTTCGATTTTTGGCCCGCGACCAGAAAAGTTTGCCCATCCCTGATCTAGGTGCTTGCTTCACTCCGCATAGGCAGTTTACCACACCGTGAGCGGTGTATCAGATAATTATACATAGTCGATGGTTAAAACCTATTAAAAAGTCCTCCGAACAAGGCATATAGTCCCTCGGTAGCTTTGCCTTAACACAACAAAAAACACAGACGAAAGACATTACAGCTGGTGTTAAGGCATTATGCTGGTGCTTTTATTGCAAACGATAGCCGGCATTGGCCGTGAAGCCAGTAGAGTGCCGCTGCCTTTCTGGACTGACGACAAGGCACTTTTTGAGGGCGACCACATTTTTACTTTCCGAACATGTACCATGTAAGGAAAGTATTGTAATCATGAAAAAATTCGACTTCGAGATTTTGGTGTTTTTATTCGTTTTGAGGGCTTCTGAATCCATTTATGCTATTTTTACGAGATGTATGTATGTATGTGTGTGTGTGTGTGTGTGTATGTGTGTTTGTGTGTATGTGAGTGAACACGATAGCTCCTGAACGGAGCATTCGATTGAGCTCAAATTGGATATATATGTCATAAACCACCGTCGCAAGACCGGTATTGATTTTGGTGTGTATAGGACTTATAGTTTTTCCACAGGGCTACGACAAAGATTTCTTTTACGTTATGGCCTATGGGGGGAATTTCTTGAAAGTGCGCTAGCGTTTAAACGATACATTCGATTGAGCTCAAATTCGGTATACATGTTATAAACCACCATCCTAAGACCGGTATTGATTTTGGTGTGTATAGGACTTATAGTTCTCCTAAAGGGCTACGACAAAACTTTCTTATATGTTATGGCATAATGGCATATGGGGAGAAATTCTTGAATGTGCGCAAGCGTTTAAACGGTGCATTCGATTGAGTTTCAATTTGGTATAAATGTTTGAATTATTCATCGATTAAAATTTATTTAAGTGCTTGGTAATGATCTTAATCGTAAGTGTTCGGAAAGTCGAGTGGAGTCACTCCAGATTTTTACGATTGTGCTACGATTTGAAGTGTCGTCCCGGCATTGCCTATAAAATAAGCCTGGCACAGTCAAGATGCCATCATGTGTGTGTTTGCTTAGAACCTATATTTCCCCCCGTAATTCTCTCAAGCAGACTGAAAACTTAATTAAAACTTTTTATAAACTAGATTGTTAACTAAGAAAATGCTTTTACATTAAATTTCTTAACTATACACTATTATATACATAAACTTATTTTTTCAAAAGGGATTTTCCCAAAAAAATAAAACAATAAATAAATTGAAGTGCGTCTAACGGCATAGTAGAAACACACTTACGTGATATTTTTATTTTTAAAAGTGTCCTTAATATTTAAATTTTTTTTTATTTTATTAATTAATTAATAAGAATCTTTTGAAACAAAAATTAGTGAAATACAAAACATGAAATATTACGATAAACAACAACAACAACAACAACAAAGTGTGGTTACAGTGCGTCCCAATAGTTTTTTTTTTTTTCATTTTATAATTGAAAAGGTGAATAAATATTTCAAAAAACATTTTTAATTATAATTAATTAATTATAATTTTTTTAAATAATTTTTAATTATAACAATCGCAGACTTTGCGATAAAAAGTAAAAATAAAAATTTAGTGTCCAAAAAGTTTATTGACAGCTAATTTTTTTTTTCTTTCACATTCATTTTTGAGCCATTTTTTTGTAATCACTACAAAAACTCGATCAGGCATACTCGAAATAAAAGCTTGAAGAGATTCTGGCTTTAGAGTAAACCAACTTCTTTCAATTTGCAACTTTAGATCTTGAACTGTTGCAAATTGACGCCCATTAGCGTATAGGTCTCTATCTAATATTCCTTAAAGTTTCTCCACTGGGTTCAGGTCATGACTTAGGTCTGGCCAGTCCAAAACAGCTACTTGGTTTCGTCTAATTCACTGCATTGTGGAGTTTGAGACGTGAATGGAGAAATTGTCTTGCTGATATATCCACTTGTTCTCCCCTAGCAACTTTCCGAATGGGAGTAACTGTACTGCAAGCATTTTCTGGTAATCTTCGGAATACTGACGACCTTTTAAAAAACAATATGGATAGTTTCATTATAGAGAAATGCTTTCTATACCATAATTGAACCCCCTCCTTGCTGTCTGCTGAAAAAAGTTTGCGATTCTTTGCGAATATCGTGCCAGTAATATGCCCATCCATTATGGCCATCTAAATTGAACTTCTTTTCATCACTGAACAGAATACTCAACCATTCATCTGTCCAGTTTATATGCTTTCGAGCCCACTGAACACCAGCGTCCTTATGCCTTTTTGTCAAGTTTGGTGAACGAACCATTCTGCGGTAAGCAAGCAATTTCTTACATGCAGCCGTCGATGCACCGTGGATTTTGATACTGGAATGGTCACTTCTTTAGAAATGGACCGTACAGACAAGTTCTGGGTTGACGCTAACCTGAAGATCTCTCTGTCTTGCCGTTTATTTGTTTTCTTTGGTCGCATAATGTGAGGTTTTGCTTTCAAATTGTCACCTTTTGACAGAATTCGATAAATACCAGTCCTACTGTGTCCAAGTTTTCTTGCAATATCTACGACCTTCATTCCACGAGCATCCAAACGATAGAATTGACAGCTTCTATCTCAAAATGCTACTGAATGATCAGTACATAACCTTGAAACATGCAAATTTGGAGATCCGTACTCCAATCAACTTTTAACACCGGTCGTCAATATATTTTTGGGACAGCATTATTTCGTTTTTATTTTTTTATATTCAATCTATGACTGTTTGAAGTACCTTAAGCATTTGACTATTTCTGTTGCGTCAATACATATTTGCATAATTTCTTTCGTCTTTCTTACTTGTTTGATTAACTCTTAAATCAAAAAAAAAAAAAAAAAACGCTAATCTATAAACTTTTGGGACGCACTGTAGTAGGAAAGGAGACATTTTTCAAACTTAGCAAAACTTCTGACAAACCGAAACAATAATTATAAATAACAAAAGGCAACAGTCTTCTAAAGCGCAACGTCGTCCCCGGAGGAAGATAAAATAATTGTTTTCGCATTTAGCGTCAGATATTCATGGTTCGTGATTCCAAATTCTAACCATCCATCAGTGTCACATTTTCATATCTCATTCTTAAATTGAACAGAATGATCTTTGCTCCTCCTGTCTGATTCTTATTTTTTTAAAATTATTTTTTTATGGTTGTTTTTAAAAAATAACGGAAAAGATGGCACGCTATTAAAAATTAAATTTCTGTTGGAACAAAGTCAAATTGTTACATTTGTATGGGTTGTCGTATGAACTAAATAAAAATGATAATATTTTTGAGTTTTTATTTGAATATAATTTTTTAAAAATGTATTAAAAAATCTTGTCCGAAACCAGTGTTTAATGACCATTTTTTCTTAGTTCTGGTCAAAATTTGAACTTTCTTTACGTCCTTATAACGATTTTTCTTTTTATGAATATTTCAAATTAACTAATAAAATATTTATGTCAAATGGAAATTTTAAGTGCCATTTCACTTGTAATAAAATTTTTAAGGATTTTTTAGAAGTACGATTTTGATATTCCATCTTTTTCAGCAGAAATATTAATTAGTTTCGACTTAATATTATACTTTAAACATCGAAGTGCAGCAAAGTATTAACCCCGTAGAGTCCACAATGTGTTAATGTATTTAAACTATTAAACTATTAAACTATAAGATTTTAGGCTAACTCAATCTGATTATTTTAATAGTAATAATAAAAAAGATAACCAACCTGATTTAAACATTTGTTGAAATTTTCTGAGAAAGAAGATTGTACAAACGATAATAAATGCTATTAAATTAAATTTTTAAAAGACAAATTTATTATTTAACAAAAAACGTGAACAATCTAATAATACTAAATAAGCAGCGAAAAACAACGTATAAGAAGAGAACAAGGACAAAAATTGAGATAGCAGACCGACTTAGGCATGCATGATATGCCGTCGTCAGTGCTAGAATACAAGGACAAAAATTGAGATAGCAGACCGACTTAGGCATGCATGATATGCCGTCGTCAGTGCTAGAATGAGAATGCCAAAATTTTCTCTACATATACAGAAAAAGCTAGGATTCAAGATAATGTAACAAATGTAATAAAACATCAGACAGACTATTTTAGAACAATATTTCGAAAGCTCGGAATTTTAGCAAATCTAGGATCCATAGAAATAGTGATGTGAGTGGCTTTTTTTTTTTTTTTTTTTTTTTTTTTTTTTTGTCAGTGTAGTGAGCACGACGCACCGCATACCACTTCTTTGGTGTGGTCATTCTTAGAAATTTCTTTCGAGTGTCTCTTTATATAGGTTTCTGCCTGGAGAGTTCATAATCCAAATGAAGAAGCACATATGATATAAACTATTATATTGACTAACATCCTTTATGAAGTAAGACAAAACTAAGGGGGGGGGGTTAGGTTGTATTTTAACCCATTTATGCCTAGAGTCCCTTTTTTGGGACGGCATTTTCGCTATTAGTCGAAAACGTTATTTATTTTTCCTAGCCTTTATTCAGGAGTATTGAGCCTCAACTCTACAAAATATTTTAACATGACCAAGTAGGATGTTGATATTTCAATTTTTATGCATAATGATTTTAAAAGAAATCCTCCTTTGTTCAAGAAATTGACATCAGAAATTTATCTAATATTTCTGTTAACAGTAAAAATCGAAGAAAGTCGCAAAAATATCCAGGCACAAATGGGTTAAGAGACTTTCCATCTCCACGCTAAACCCATAAGCGTAAGGTCATGGGTTCGATTCAGACTCAATTCCCCGCCCCACCAGTAGCATAGCGGAAAGAGCTCTGAACTGGGAGACGGAGGGCGCCTGGTTCGAAACCAGGTAGCGTCCGCCGACCTAACCGTTCGGAATTTCCGTGGTTTCTTCCGAAACTTACGTTAAATCCCACGAGCAGCTAATGGGCCGTAATCCCACAAACAAACACTCAATCCCTTGGCTGCTGTGAGCTCGTAAAATTTGCCTCCGTTGTGACTTTTTATTCGACGAGCATTTATGAGCGATTTCTCGGAACCAAGCACACAGATCCAAAAATGAATGTTTCAAATACCAACAAAAAAAAAAAAAAAAAACTACGTGTTAGGACCCCTTAGAAAGACCCCCCCCCCTTGTGTTGTCCTTCTGATGTGGATTTATAAGCGGATTTCTGGACAAGTACACAAATCCGAAATACATGTTCACAAACAAACAAACAAAAAAGAAAATAAACTCGCGCCTCAAAGTACAACTGCATATGAGACTAGCATGCGCACTCGAAAATAACTATGCAAAAAAAAAAAAAAAAAAAAAAAGAAAATCAACAAATCATTTGTCAGTTTAATGTTCTGTAAATAAATTTCACATTAGAGTATCCCACATTACTGATTACTGTTTGTTTGTTGTTTGTGAACATGTATTTCGGATTTGTGTGCTTGGCCCGAAAACCGCTTATAAATCTAAGTCGGAAGGACAACACAAGGAGGGGTGCCCTTCGTAGAAGGTCTTTCTAGGGGGTTCCAACCCGTATTTACTCTAGTTTCGGAGAAAGCCACAGAAGACTTCGAACGGTTAGGTCGACTGCCGCGCGATGGGCCCAAATCCGGGACCTTCACACTTCGGCCGTCTGCCATTTTCAGTGAAATAACTACTGTGCCATGGTGAGGCCCCACATTACTGATAAGAAGAAAACAAGCGCATTCTCAACTTTGACGTCAAGCCAGCAAAAATGGCCGCGTTCGCAAACGACAAACCAGTTGCACTCGTGCTACGAGTTTCCATTTAAGGTGTTCATAAACGAAACTGAGTGCATTCAATTTATAAACTAGAGCGTTCGTATATAAAGGCGAGTTCGGCTAGTTTCAAAGTAAGTAAACTGAACCCAGAGCAGGTTTATCTAGTTTGTTGAGAATATTTACTTGCTGCACATTTTTGTTGTTATGAAATGGTGTCTGAGTTCGAAGTATTTTATGTTTGCTGAAGCTGCAAATATTAGTTTTTCGAGGACTTTCATGCGCATGCTAGAAACTGCAACAAAATTACATAATTTTTCAAAGGTAATCATTTTCTTATATTTTTCATTTTAGTAAGTTAAAAATGAATATTTTTAGTTTTGCCACTGAAGTTGATTTAAACCGTACTTAGCGAAATTTTGAACTTCTCTTGCTAAATACATCTAAAAAAAATCTGATGTGTCCAACACATGACTTCCTTGCACGTCTATTAATTCAAAAATGTTTTTTTACGCACTTCCTCTAAACTTATTTGTTTGAAAGAGATAAAATATCAATAATAGTAAGGTATAGCGATTTCTAGCCAAATATTTCGATATCGCCAAGCTGAGTTCAATTTGAAAGATTTCCTTCTGACACTTTATTTGGCGATATTTCACCAAAAGCCGACAAACTTGAGATAGTCAGCGAGATTTTGGGGATAGCCAAAGTAGTCAGTGAGCACAGACCTTCAATAAATTGAATGCATCTATACACCTCAATGTATTCAAAGTCATTTGGCTCACCATGTAAATAAATTCTCAGTCGAATGCTGTCAAAAAAGATATTGAAAACAGTTAGATATTACAATAGTTCTAAATACAAAGTTAAAAAATCTACGGGTTAAAGTTTTAGAGTTATACAAAATAGGAAATAATTTTTGGCGCCAAATTTGGCGATATTTCGGCGAAACTCGTCAATGTCGACGACATTTGGCGAGATTTTAAGCATGGACCAACAATGACAGATTATCGCCAAATTTGGCGATATTTCGCCAAAACTCGCCAAGAACGATGACAAATGGCGATACTTTGGGCATGGACGAAATGACTGACTATCGCCAAATTTGGCGATATTTCGCCAAAACTCGCCAAGGTCGAGGACAGACGGCGAGATTTTGGGCATGTACCAAACAATGACTGTCTACAGTTGTATTATAATGAAGATGTCCATAGACATTAAGGTACTGAAATTCTTTTCGGTGGTCCTGTAAATAAACTCTCCAGTAGATTGGAACCAAAAATCGAGATGCACAACTAGATGTTACAACATTCTTATATATGAAATTTCATAATAGTTTTTGAGATTTGAGAGTTAAATATGCACACACGTACACCAAAAGTCGCCAAGCTTGGCGACTTTTGGCATAGTTCTTGAGGGAGGCACGTGACCGTGGTCGGACCATTACCTAACTTATGTGGTAGGACGGTATTGTGCTTGAAATGGATGAATGCCCCTAAAATTGCTATTGACCGTAATGTATTGGAAATCTTTTGAGTGTTCCTGTAGCAGAACTATAAATGATAAAGACACTTTTTTTAATAGAGAAATTCATTTTCTAACTCTTTACAGCATATATCACTTCTGAGTCGTTTGAAATAGCCCAATACCTCTAAAAAACGCTTTGATGAATTTCGGCCCATAGAGCGTAATGTATTTCGAATCTTTTGGGCGGTCCTGTAGATAAACTATTCAGTCGAATGGAACCGAAAGGGGAGGTGCACAACTAGATGTTACAACAATCCTAAATATAAAGTTTCAACATTCAACGCCTAACAGTTTTTGAGATATGCGAGTTTAATGAATTTCGGCCCATTGAGTGTAATGTATTTCGAATGTTTTGGGCAGTCCTGTAGATAAACTATCCAGTCGAATGGAACCAAAAGGGGAGGTGCACAACTAGATGTTACAACTATCCAAAATATGAAGTTTCGACATTCTACGCCTAATAGCTTTTGAGTTAGGCGAGTTTAATGAATTTGGGCCCATAGAGCGTAATGTATTTCGAATCTTTTGGGCGGTCCTGTACATAAACTATTCATTCGATTGCCACCAAAAGGGAGGTGCACAACTAGATCATAGAACAATCCTAAATATCAAATCTCAACATTCTACGACCAATAGTTTTTGAGATATGCGAGTTACATACATACGTACGTACGTACGTACGTACGTACGTACGTACAGACGGCATGGAAAAACTGGCCACAGTAGACTCGCCACTGGTCAAAATGAGTTGCAGACGCGTTAATATGATCGTGCATGCTAGCCTACGATGAGATGCATCGAAAAAATTTTTAAAATTCAATTTAGAGGTAGTCAAAATCGGTTTTTATGTCGAAATTTGGCCCCCAAAATTTTTCGGGATCACATTACTTCCTTATACTACGTACAAGGAAGTAAAAATGCAAGTTGAAATTTCTAAATTTTGATCGGAGAAAAATCAGATTTATATTGAGCATGTAAACCCTCCCAAAAAGTATTCGAGCAAAAGAGAAATTTCCTACGTTGGTTTCGTATATTAACCCATTTGTGCCTGGATATTTTTGCGACTTTCTTCGATTTTTACTGATAACAGAAATAATAGATAAATTTCTGATGTCAACTTCTTGAACAAGGGATGATTTCTTTTAAAATAATTATACATAAAAACTGAAATATCAACATACTACTTGGTCATGTTAAAATATTTTGTAGAGGCTCAATACTCATGAATAAAGGCTAGGAAAAATAAATAACGTTTTCGACTAATAGCGAAAATGCCGTCCCAAAAAAGGGACGCTAGGCATAAATGGGTTAAAAATTATTTATCATGGAATATGAATTAGACTATGTATAAATATGACTTTCCATATTTCTATCAAGTTGTACGTTTTTCAAAAACTTAATTATTATTCGCAAATCTAAAATAGGAAATTTCTCTCTTGCTCGAATATTTTTTTTTGGAAGGTGTACTAAAAACTCTCATCGACCAAAATAACAGAAGACGCGAATTGCAAACCAACACT
>JAWZYV010015790.1:0-52495 GCA_038373885.1 Cheiracanthium punctorium
CGAAAAATATTCATGTGCAGTTACCATGACAACTTTTTTGTATTTATATGGACAGGGGCGGCCCGGCAAGGTAAGCATCGCATCGGGGCGCTATTTTGAACTTAGCAACTGAGTAAAATGTGATATTGAGCATAAAAGGGGGCTCCTTTTTTACATTTGCAGGGGGCGCCACGTAACCCAGGGCTGTCCCTGTAACATGTTAACAGTAACAAAAGAATATTGTTTTAATTTAAAATTAAAATGGCGGCTCAAAACAGCATGTAAGTACAGCAATATACTTTTTTTAATTATATTTGGCTGTCAATTATAATGGATTTTTAATAAGTAAGTGTCATCAAATTCTTTAACTGGTGCATTTATCGCTAATTCGTTTACGTTCATTTTCATCTAGCTCTTCTGGAGCGATAAAACGCGTGCTTAAGCGCCATCTTGGAGTTTGTATGGGAGCTATAAAATTCCTGGAGATTCATGACTGGGAAGCTCGCTAACGTGAGTCGATTTTTTAAGTTGGTGAGAGTAGGCGGGAGAGATGGTTAAAGTAGGAATCAACTGAAGTGGCTCCTGGTTGCAAACATTCAAGCTATTCTGGAATAATTTTTCATTAAGGTGAAATATTTTAAGTCGGTTCCGTTGTTTATAAAAATCATACTTGTTTGCACTTGTAAACTATAGTGGCCACTAAAGTTCAGTCGCCAAGCAACTAAGATATTGGTGATAAAATCTTACGAAAACGTTTGTTTCCCTATAAGCGCTTACAGTCCTAAAAGTGTGGTTGTGATCTTGGCATGATTCTTATGTCACCAACCAAGATGAGTGGCAGCTATGACTTACGAGTACTACACAGTTTTTTTTTTTTAGTTAGTGCGACAGTTATACGGAAGATATTGCTTTACGTGGTACTTACGTATAATCCCTGCGCACCGCCTTTCTAAATACACGGGTATCTATAACGGGTATCCAAAACGGATTAAAATCGGAAACGATTGAAGCTTTGCTAACAGAATAGTGCTTATGTTATTTCAATTCAAAGAGGAAAAGAGCAAAAGATTTGAAACAACTTTAGAATGTGCCATTTCTTGGCAACTTTTGCATTTTCGATGATCGTAATTTTGCCAAGTCTTTGTGTTTAGAGCAAGGAAATTGTCTGGAAGACTCTGCGGCTCCATTATTTTCGAGTTGCCATAATGAGAAAAGTCCCGGCTTTCAAAGTTCGCCGAAATTCAGAAATCGCACTAGGGGCAAATGCAAAAGAGTTCCCTTAAGTTTTTCTGAAAATGATAAAGATATACCTTGTACAACCCGCTCTCCTTGGACAAAATTCCCCGATCTATACCATTTTCAATGCCAGTTTGATCTCCAAAGCGTGTACTGACACATCAAGCTTCTTAGAGTCAGTCAAGTATTTCTTCAAGTCTACGTAGGAAACACCTTTACTTTTTTCCTTGACACTGACGAATGGCATTCTGGACTCTTCTGGAAACAGAAATGTTCTTTACGGTTTTGGAGTTATCCTGAGCATGCACCAGTTCTTTGGCTTTCATGGTTAAATGATTGATCACAAATTACTTAAGTCCAGTTAGTTGAAAATTATGATGATTTAAAATAGAATTATACTGGTTTGATGCTTGTAGTCGAAATGAAATATTTAAAATGAGTTGGGTATTCTAAAATTGCACCAGAAATAAGTTGCGGTTTGCATATTTTTCAACTCGAGAGCAATGAATGAGGAAAAAATGTTTAGATCTCTAGTCAAGAACATGTGAAATAAGGAATCAGTGGATTGGCCTACTTATTTATTTATCTGGTATTATTGTACCAGAATATTATGACCTATGTCATTCACAGCTCATCATATCACAAAATTACGTCATTTTTATGTCATGGGTTTAAAAGTGTATTAGAAATTCAATTAGGTTAACAGGTTTTGGAAAAAAATACGGTACTTACGTATTAACGCCTCCGCAGCTACAGATTTGACGGTTTTTAAGTGCTGCCAATCTACACCTAAAATTTTTGCGACAAATCATAAAATAAAACATTTTATTTATGATTACTAATCATTAAAACGGGTTGGAGTATTTTTCTTTGAGAGGCTGACTCAATTTCGCCGGTCTGCCGCTTTCCGATGATCGTCCTATAAGCACAACTTCTGCTGCGGTGGCGTTAATACGTAAGTACCAAAAATACTTTACGGGAAGAATAATTTCCGCATGAAACCATGATTAATATTTAAGCATAGGCATCATGTATAGAGCCTTCAAAACGGTTCCATATTCATGTTTGGTAATACGAATTAATACCATCTATATGGGAAAACAATTGTATAGACTGCTCTACTGGCCACAACGCAGAAAAAGCGCAGCCGTCGCTCGAATTTAATTACCAGCAACAGCTGTTGGACAAATCCCCAATTTCAAAGAACTTATTTGGCACAGCTGGCTGTATGGCACGCGACTGGTTATTCGTTCGGCTGCTGTTTCGTTGGTTGTTAAATCGAGCGATGGCTACGTCTCCGCTATTTCAGGATTGAGCAGTCCATCATATAGAGGGTTCTTTAAATAGCAGATCGCGGACCCCTGAGGGTCCTCGTAGAAATCATCGGACGCCTGCGAAGTGGTTACAAGAAGTTCAAGACGACGATGGAAAGCCAAGAAGTGCGGAGCAATAATAATCTATATAAATAAAAATGTAAATGTCCGTTTGTTTGAAATCTCAAATCTCCTAAAGTTCTTCACAGATTGTTTTGAAATTTTGAAAAAATGCTATATTCGAATATGGGCATGTTTTTACATAAAGATGTCACGCCTGTGACATGCAAAAACATGTTTTATTTGAAAAAAGGCGCCAACCACCTATGTGAAAGGGTTCTTATGGCCTTCTGTTAAGTACTTTGGCGTGCGTCAAGTTGCTAGTAACCTCTTGGTTTGATCATGTGACTAGGAAACAATGCGCAAGTTCTTATCGGTAAAAGGAAGAAGAAAAATCGTACTGTTCATGCACGATTCAGAAAGCGTGAATTTCCAGATATTTAGAATTATTATTGGGAACGCATTAATATTGCTGTCAGGAGATTTCAGGCAAACATTACCTATAACTCCTCGATCAACACCAGCGGACGAAATTAATCCCAGACAGCACAGCAAACTTGCAGCAAGCTTGATTTATCAAGTCAATAAACTTGAATTAAGCTTGAAAATTTCAAGCGTGTAAGCTTAATGCAAGCTTGAATCAAGTGTTCTAGTTTACACTTGCCCAGCTTGCATTAAGCTTGGCATAGCAAGCTTAATTTCAAGCTTAAAAAATTTCCCTAAAAATTTTTTCCGCTGGCGAACGCGCCCCACATACTTTATTTTTCCGCGCATTTTTCCCCTCTATGCTGAAATTTTAAGTTATTTTAATCTGTTCCATCAAACGTTGGCGGCTTGGTTCGATCCCGGGAACTTTAGGCTGGAAGTCCCGCGTGCTAACCGTTCGGCTATTATGCCTCGGCAGCTATGACTAAAGTTTGAAGTGACTGTTGTCACGCCAGATCGATAAGTATGGGCGATGCTGATAAGTTTCTTTTATTTTTCCATGGGATGAATCAAAATTTAAATAATGTTGTGTCTGATTTATAGACTCTACTGATAGGGAAATAAGCATAATATAAACTTAAAAGCAGGACACGTTTTAAAACTTTCAATATCGCTACACTCATCATTGAGTAATACTGCTGGCCAAAATTGAGACAAACGACTGATTTTGAAATCAATTTCGTAGTATAATTGTACTTTATTTTGAAGAATTTCCATATTTGGAAATATAGAATCTTTTTTTTTTAATTCTATGGTCAAGTACATTTATGACTGATTAATTATTTTGCGGAGGCCAGATTACGCCTCATTCTACCACCCTAAAGTGAAGTATATTAACTAACTAAATTGTGTTAATTTTATTAAAATTTATTTTTAGGGCTAATTAATTAGTGAATGGAATTACTAATGCTAATTAGATGTAAATAAAACTAAAACTCCCTTCGTGTTATAATAAAATAAAACACAACTTTTACGAACTTTTCTTTATTGAGCAAAATTGAGAAACGCTAAGACAATTAATGTCCATTCTCTTTCACAGATGGCACCATCAACGCTCGCTTTAAAAAGGAAAAATTAAGTGAGGATCAATTGTCAAGCTTAAATCAAGCTGTATTTAAGCTTGACAATTCAACTTGACTCCTGCAAGCTTGCTGCCATCTTAAAATGAGTTGAACTGTCAAGTTTGTATTAATACGTCAAATTCAAAGAAATGTCAAGCTTGATTTAAGCTTATGTGCTGTCTGGGATGCATTCCTGAAATACTTTACTTCGGCGACATGTAAAGACGTTGAAATTAATTACAAATAAGTGTGTCCAGTTGCAAAAGGATCGATCAGCTGAGATATTCGCACATCAATTGTTGGAAATCGGAGTAGCTTTACAGTTGGACATTGGCAAGCAATGCTGTAAACCTGTTCGGGTCGGTACGGCATCCATTCCTCCGCAGACCTTAAACCTTGGCAATCGGGAATGGAATGGTGCCGGTTGATCTGACCTCATGACGAATTGTATTACCTCATAACGTCTGCAATTTAGGGACGTCAAAAGAAGAATTAGTTGAAAACGCATTTCGTAATATTCAAACCAATTATGAGAATCCCGATTGGCTGAGTGAATGAGCAATCGTTGCGGCCAAGAACAAAGACGTGTACGAACCACGGAGTATAAATATACTAGAGGGCGCACCGCTATTCAAAACCTGTTGGAAAAGTGAGGAAAGGATAAACCACGTGACTTGTGACGGTAATGAAGAGAGAGGCTAGACTTGCGTTGTATCGCTATATTTGTCAAATGGTAACTGTAAACTACAAGCGAAATTTACAGTCAACAGACGCATTACAAACCCTCTTGGCGTAAAAAAAATATATTATTGAATGTGGATGCATTGAAATATTCCACATTTATAAAAGTAGTTAAGTACACTATCCTGGGATAAAAAAAATGTACTAACTGGGAGGGAAAAAATACACTACCCTGGGATATGTTATTCCAGAAACCTTCACGAATCATAAATTGCATTCCCATGTAGAGCAGTTGTGTACCATTTTTCTTAAAGATTTAACGATAAAAACGACAGCAAATGCTCCATAGAAAACCAAGGAGAGTCGGATGTGCAAAAATTATGCGCGTGAGATCTGGCTACAAGTCACGTGATTTAACTGGTGCCTCAAGTTTGAGTAGCCGAAGCGCTCTCTATTCCCTATATCTGCTCTATAGTACGAACATAACAATATTCACTGCAAAAAATATTCCTGTAAATCAATAGAAAAAGTCTGGCAGCAAAAAGTTGCCAGAAATATTCTGTAGGCAGAAATTTTCTGTTGCCAGGAGCTGTATGTTATATGACAGAAAAATTCTGTTCCCTACAGAAATTTTCCGTATACATATAAAAGTCGTTTCCAAGCAGCGTTTTACAGTTGATTTCTGTATACAGAAACTATCTGTAAGGGTTACAAAATCATTCTGTTGAATAACATTTATTACTGTCGACAGAAAATTTCTGTATACAGAAATTTTCTGGCAACTTTTTGCTGCCAGTAATTCTTCTGTATACAGAAAATTCCTGTATACAGAAATTTTCTGGCAACTTTTTGCTGCCAGTAATTCTTCTGTATACAGAAACTTTCTGTACACAGAAAGATGTTACATTCTGGCAACATTTTGCTGCAGTTTTTCTGTTAATTTACAGAAATAGTATTTTTAGTTATTTCATATATTACTATCATATTTCTCCAAATATTTAAATTTTTTTATACAGATGAGTAGCCGAAGCGCTCTCTATTCCCTATATCTGCTCTATAGTACGAACATAACAATATTCACTGCAAAAAATATTCCTGTAAATCAATAGAAAAAGTCTGGCAGCAAAAAGTTGCCAGAAATATTCTGTAGGCAGAAATTTTCTGTTGCCAGGAGCTGTATGTTATATGACAGAAAAATTCTGTTCCCTACAGAAATTTTCCGTATACATATAAAAGTCGTTTCCAAGCAGCGTTTTACAGTTGATTTCTGTATACAGAAACTATCTGTAAGGGTTACAAAATCATTCTGTTGAATAACATTTATTACTGTCGACAGAAAATTTCTGTATACAGAAATTTTCTGGCAACTTTTTGCTGCCAGTAATTCTTCTGTATACAGAAAATTCCTGTATACAGAAATTTTCTGGCAACTTTTTGCTGCCAGTAATTCTTCTGTATACAGAAACTTTCTGTACACAGAAAGATGTTACATTCTGGCAACATTTTGCTGCAGTTTTTCTGTTAATTTACAGAAATAGTATTTTTAGTTATTTCATATATTACTATCATATTTCTCCAAATATTTAAATTTTTTTATACAGATACTTAAAAAAATTAATAAATTTACAAAAATATAATAGTAATACATAAAATAAATATAATACCAGTAAGTAGTCTGGTATTATTTATTTTATTATTACTATTATATTTTTGTAAATGTATTAAAATTTTTAAATATATGTATAAAAACATTTAAACATTTGGAGAAATATAATAGTAATATAAGAAATAACTAAAAATACTATTTCTGTAAATTAAGAGAAAAACTGTCAGAAAAATGTTCCCAGAATGTAAAATCTTTCTGTAAAAGTAGCCATATTTTATAAATAAGTAACGTTACCAGCATAACTGTTGGTGGTCTTATGATGACATGTAAAAGTGCTTAGTTCATTTACTTAACTTTTTGTGTATATTAAACTACTGATAAACAAAATTAGAAATATTTCTGACAAGAATAAAAATTGATTTTTCTTTTTTTAATCACTGAATCTGAGCTTTTTGTGTTCAAAATCTGTACCTAGAGATATAAGTATACTCATACTTTAAAATAATCTTAATAGACACAAATAACTCTTCAGTTCAACAGTAAATTAAAATATTAAAGGTCTGAATTAAACATTCTGTGTGAGTAATAATTGAGAGCTGTTTCAAGAACACGAGTACTTACCGGAGCCGCAACTACTGTATACGACACCTGGGGCAAACCTTAATTAGGGTTCCCCTCCCAAGTAGCGATAATTGATCTTGGCAACCCCTTTAGCACAGCACGCGCATCATGTGCCCCACTTACTTCAACAAGAGAAATAAGCATTCTTTTCCCATGAAAAGATAGGAGGATGAGTGTATTTGTAATGAAAATTTTTACATATTTATAAACATGCCATTAGAGCTCTAAAGCAAAAAATTATCTATAGCAGAGCTTGACAACCTGCAGTCTGTCTCCTTAGATAAAAAGGAGAAAGAAAATGAGGGAATTTTACACTTTTCCTATCATTTTAGAAATGCACAAAGTATTCGATTTCCAGTATAATGAAACATTGTTGAACTCGGCAGCAGATCAAAAGAAAAATATGGGGGGAGAAAACAAATGCTGAAAATTTCACTTTTTATTTTCCTTTAGTTCACGCTTATTTTATTTATTTACTGTTTTTTTTTCTTTGGTTAGAATCTGGCAACTAAATAATTGTTTTATAAATAGTTGGCACTAAATTGCGGGATAAAAATTTAAGCATAAGTATCATAATAGTGAAAAACAAATGAGGAATTATCCAACATCAGAGAGCATTTTCTCTGCTCTGCTAGGGTTCATTTTTGAACTACACATTTTAGAAAGCGACACAAAAGCGATCTTCTTTCAAAAATAATAATAATTCTTAGTTATATAGTCAAACTTGAATAATTCAAAGTTGAAATTTTGAATTGATCATGCTCGAGTTATCCAAGTTTTGCTGTATTAATGAAAACTACACTCAATACTTTTAATCTTGTTCTCTTAAATTAAAAATAACTCATTTCAGATTCTATTTTAAACACTACAGTTACAAGAATGCATTGTTGCCATAAGTTGTTAAATTGAACAATTAAATGAAAGTCACTTCTAGAAAAACTCTTGAAAATGAATGAAAATGCATAAATATAAAACAAATAGAGCATTAAATGGTGCATTAAAAAATCCGATTTTGAATGCTATTGTAGCTATTTTGCATTTTTTTTTCCCCAAATGTGTAGCAACAGAGTTTTCAAAATTATCTGGAACCACACATACACTTTACTACTAGCATAGGTAGTGACGCCTGGTATTCTCGGAAAAATCCAAACCATTTAGACTTAAAAGTTACAAAATTAGTAAGAATCGGAAGTGTTACCTTAAAATATGGGGCAGCTCTTTTATTTTAAAATTGCAGGAACGTTTCTGCACTAGGCGGGTACAGTATTTATAAATGTTTCTGCATATTTTGGAAAAATATTTAAATATTTTCCAATTTTTTTTTCTGCAAAGGTTTCCAGATAAAAGGTGAATAGATGTGTAACATTTCAGTATATTTCGGGCAAAATATTCAGTAACCCCTCTTTTTATTTCACAAAGGTTTGCGAATTAATATGCAATATTCCTATTAATAAATTGAATTTTATTAATTTTAATGAGTTTTAAAATAAGTATTTAACTTATGACTGCTTTTTTTGCAAAAGAAAATCTTAAAATATGAAAAAGTAATTTTTACTATCATAAAGTCATAAAAAAAAAAAATCTTAATAAATTACAAATCTGATCTTGGTTCCCTGAAATTTGTCACACTAAAATTGTACATTGGATTTCTTTTCCCTCTCTATGAATCTCAAACAAAATAAAAGGTTCTTTATAGAACCTTTTATTTGTTTGAGACAGTTTTCAGAGAGGGTGAAAAAATATTATTAGCTTACTTTCAGCAGTTCATTTTATACTTAAGAAAAAAACTGGAATAACTCCACTGACTTTGCAAACTCTTGATCCTTACCAAGCATTTAAATAAATTTAATCAGCTCAATCAAATGTAGTATTCAGACACTAGTGTACGTCAAATAATTTGAGTGTATAGGCCGCAATGTATAAGAATAATTTTTTGTAGCCCTATTAAAAAAAAAAAAAAAAAAAACTGCAAGCTCTCTGCATAGTAAAATCTATACAGTGTGTAAGACAGTGACCAATAATATGCGTACCTAATTGAGCACTCTTTAGATGCTACTACACTTTCAAGAATTTGTGCCATAATGTATAAGAATATTTCGTAGCACTATACAAAACATCTGTGCTCTACCCACATCAAAATCTATACAGGTTGTGTGACTGTGACCTATGAACTTTTATTAAAATGCACCATTTAGGCACTAGCGCACTATAAATGATTTGCATCTGTAGGCCGTTATGTATGAGAATTTTTTTTTTTTTTTTTTTTTTTTTTTTTTTTTTTTTTTTTCAACCCCGTGAACAGTGATTGCAACAACACCTCTAGACGTGAATATTTCACACCTTAAGAAATTTCGGAATGTGTGTTTTTACGCATTGTTTTTCCATATAAAATTAGGTATATTTTGATAAATAATTATGATTTGCTGATTTTAAATTTAAAAAATCAATTTTGTACTAGTTTTTGTTGAACTGACATTTATGTACCTAGATATAAAATCAGTTATTATTTATGTGTCAAATGCTATTTAATTATGTATTTGAAAATTTAGCATGTTCGTTGTTTTAATTACTTGTTTGGAACAGAAAATATTTCTAAAAAGGTTAAGGAGTATTTTTACTCATCTGAAAAAATCCTAGATGGATCACTGCCCATGAACAAACTATCAGCTTTATGCACATCAAAATCTATACAGGTCATGTGATCGAAACCTATAACATACATAACCAATTAGCACTCAATTGAATGCATCATTCAGACACTAGCACACTTAGACACCAGCACACTTCAGACACTAACACACTTAGGCCTATAGATAGAAATGAAGAATTTCTATCCATAGGCCATAATTTTTTTTTTTGTAGCCCTGTAAAAAATTTTAAGTCATATATACACCAAAATCAATAACGTTTGCATGGCGATGGTCTATAATATGCATACCAAATTTGAGCTCAATCGAATGCACCATTTAGGAGCTATCGTGTTCACTCATACACACACAGATACATGCTCAAAAAGATGAAAAAGAAATTTCTTAGTAAAAGTTTTCAACAAATTATATATGCCATAAAGTATTTTATTTTAGAAAAGTAGTATATACATTACAAATTATCTTTTCTAAACATTCATAAGTAAGGCAATACAGATACACAGGACTTCTCTCTGCAAGTAAATTGATACATTTCCTGAAAAAAAGAAAAAGTAAAATCAGATACATTTTAAAATATATTTGATAAATTTGCTGGACGATTCCACCGTTATGTGTGCGACATCTGTAAACTGCTTTTCTTTAACTCCTTTTTCATAACTCAGCATTGAAAAATCAAGTATCAATATTATCTTGCTTTACATCCTTTTATAAAATGAACATATACACAATAAATATAATTATCTGCAACATTTTATATTTAATTATTAATTTTATAAAATTTGTAACATGTGTGAAAACTTATGGGTAACACACAGACATTGGAACTGTCCTGCTCAGCAAACTCCTAAATAAAATAAAAAAAATTCATTTTTATACTCTATGACACTATAGGTTCCCGACCGTATGATTATGTCTTTGGTTATAGTGAGCCTCTGGGGAGCAGCAAATTTTGTTCACTAATTTGATTTGATTTGAAGTCACCCCTGCAGGGAGGGCGAGATTTTGGAGATTTAGGCGAAGAGCCGTTATCTCACTTGTTCTGGAGTTCGTTCACTATATCCAAAGTTCTGATGTCCAATAACAATAAAACAATACTTAACTAGAAAATAGAATTTTATACAAGTACTGAATGTTTATTAAGTAAATCAAACATAATGGATTGCATTTACAAGTCTAGAACTAGTTAAGTAAAATAAACACAATTAATCGCATTTATGGAAATAATGTATATTCCATTCAGTTGGAAAAAGGAGCTGTCGCTTTTAACATATATTCATGGAGGATGGAAAATGAAATCGTCTTAAGTCAAGACGAAATTTCAACTTTTAGTTCACTTTTGTTAATGAATGCTTTTAAAGGATAGGATGGATTGCAGCATTGAAAAAGTTATGACCCCCTTCCCCCCTTGTTTAATATAATCAACTTAGTCTAGACACTGGCAATTCACCTGTACAGTGGTCACCACTTATTTAGGTTAGTGGTTTATCCTGTGAGCCGCTTATTCTGGTCAAAATTGTTATGAACAGAACAAAATGGCCAAACAGCACTGTCCACCGTTTACCTTGGTAGTGAGTGCTGCTTTATCCAGTTAAGTAATCTGGAGATTAGGTAAAATTTCGACGCAATTAGCTTTTAGGGTCAGCCAGTCAAAGATGACTCATATTTGTGTGGAGGTGTTACAATAATTCAATCAAAACAATTGTTAATACACTTAATAGAATTTTAATAAAAATAATGATCAATCTGACACCCTGAACGAATCAGGCACCCGATGATGATGACAATGGTGTGCACCTGAACCACATGAGTAGATTCGCTGAACACTACAGACATTTTATGTAGAGCATTTGAGGAGAACAATGTAAATGGTTACCTCTTTTCACCACTAAGTTAAATTCAGTTTGCGCTAAAATACAATATACCCTTAAAACAGCCTTTAATCTCAGATTTCCCCCCCAAGAAGTTGTAATAGTTATTTTTTTTTCTTTATTCTTAAATAAATATGTTCATATGTCAAACTCTTGAATAATATAGTTTATATATTTTGATTTAATTCACAAATTTTTTTATCTTAAATATTTCATACTTTGTGTCTCTTACTTTTACTTTGGTCCTGCCGTTTATTTCGGATTTCGGTTATTCCAGCCAGTTTCAATCCGTTTCGATGTAACTGGAATAAGTGAGGACCACTGTATTTCGGAACAGGAGCTTGATAATCTTTCTCTCTACTTGAACACTAAAGAGACACTCTTCGTGGGAATAGAACAACATTACCCCTACTGTCCAAAAATTTTTAAGTTCACTATAACGGAAGTCGTGGTTCATTAAAACTGAAAAATGCTATGTGCATTTCTAATGTATGTGAGTCAGGACTAAGGAAATGTGTTCACTATAGCTGAAAGTTCTTTATATCCGGAGTTGACTGTACATATAAATTAAAAAAGCCACAGCATTCTCTGTGTATAAGTTCTAGGGACTTACGGAGTCTTTCGCTGACATTTTTCCTTTTTAGATAATGTAACAAAATAATGAAAGCATTTACAAGTCTAACATAGGCATAAAGAGGGGTTCACAAGTATGATTAAGGATTTAAAAAAGGCGGTTCTGGAACCCAGCGATTCAGAAGAAAAAAAAAAGTTTACAATATACGCTATAGCACTTCAGCATGATCTCTGCATACGAAATTACCAAAAGCTTAATATGAGGTATGATCCAAAAGTTTGGGGACAACGTGTAAAATTCTTTACCCTGAATAGTTCACATCACCGAAGTACTACATCCACCTTCAAAGTAGTCACCTTGGGCGACGATACACTTCTGCCAACGTTCGTATAATTTCTGGAAGCCATTTTCCCCAACCTCCCATAAGGTTTTTTGCAAATCTGCTTTCATCTCTTCAGATGAAACAAAACGGCATCCCTGTATTATTTTTTTTTAATTAATGGGAACAGGTAAAAAATCACATAGGGCTAGTCGGGTGAATTGGGGAATGGGAATAACCTGGGTACTTATAGACTTTGTCAATTAAATCACCCAATATTGTCATTAGTTATTCTTTTTGTTCAGTAATCAACAATCGAGAGACAATCTGCTGGGACACTTGGTGTATGTTGAGATCTTCCATTGGAATGCACTGGCAACTTGTATATAAGTGTCTAGACTCTGCGATTTCTACAAGTGTTTGACGACGATCTTTTCAAACACATTCAAGACACCAATGAAACATTTTCTGTATTCCATGAAGTCGAAAGTCGGCCAACATTGTCCAACGATTCTCGGCCCTCTTTAAAATGCAGGTGCCATTCATAAACCTTGGATCTCGTTATGGTAGATTCATCATACACATTTCTTAGCATTTCCAAAGTCTCTATTGGCGTCTTACCTAACTGTTGACAGAATTTAATGATACAGCACTGCTCAAGAAAAGCCAATTTTCTTATGTCACCAAGCTAAGAACACTTCGGAAGGTAACAGCTGCGAGTGCTGTTCGTCCGCATGACATGGGATAAATCAACTCAGTCAGGTAGGGGTAGGTTGGGAGAATCCTTTCCAAGCAATTTAACTTTAGGTACTTGCTTTCGCCACATCATCAGGAATAACCACAGTCCCGGAATTTTTGGATCATACTATGTATAAGCTAATATAAAGCTTTCAGCATAAAATGCACACATAATCAATACTCTCCTTAATTGTCATTTTAATTGTAAATAAAATATAACTTTTCAAATTTGTAATTAAATACTAAATAAAGATTAATTAAAATTCATTTTATATTATTCATAGGTAAAACACACAACAGTATATTATATGTAAAACTAAAAAATCTTGGTCATGAAAAAATACCTTTTACAAAGTTAAACACTAATAGCAGCATACTTATATTTTGTAATATTAATAATTTAATAAATATGCTATGAAAAATGTAATTAATCTGGTAACTATGCTTAATCGCATCATGCTTTGAGTTTTACAAAACATATTTAGCAGTTTTTCGAAATTATGTTTCTAATTGAGGATCAGAAAAAAATCCTCCTATCCCCACCCCACCCCACCCGATAAAGAAAAGTAGAAAGCCATGTCAAGTAGTGTTACCCAGTAGAAAAATCTGCATTTCTGTAATATTATTAAATATATTAGATTATTTTTCACACATCTTAAAATTCAATGACTTAGGATATTTTATAATATGAAATTAACATATTAAAGTATAACTAAGCAATATTATTTGTAAATACATTTAAAAATCTGTTAAAAATACCTTTTTTCTCTTCGTTCTGAAATTATTTAGCTGAATATGGCCAAATATCTGTTCAGTATTCGGCCTACCAAATTCACCAGTGTAGAGATGTCCTGTGTCAATTACAGTTGACGTTGCATTACTAGAAAGAAGCTTTATCTGATTGAGCCATCAAATCGCAGGACACTTCCCCCTATGCATGTTAAAACACAGGTATAAAAATCACTTGCAGACAGTAGGCCACAAAAAATTTAAAGGTATTGCACAAGAGCAAATCAAGCAGTGATATCATAAACAATCAGTTTTTTACAATTGGGGCTGTTATTTTGGTATTAATAACAATTTCTGGGATTATATTTGTTTCTTAAAAAAAAAGAATTCCTTAGGATGATTTTTCAAGAATTTCCAGGTAATCACAAA
Source organism: Cheiracanthium punctorium (assembly GCA_038373885.1). Classification (NCBI taxonomy): domain Eukaryota; kingdom Metazoa; phylum Arthropoda; class Arachnida; order Araneae; family Cheiracanthiidae; genus Cheiracanthium; species Cheiracanthium punctorium. Next base: position 14,349 of record JAWZYV010015790.1, read on the forward strand.
AAAAAAAATAATTATTATTAAGTGTCTAAAGCATTACAACAATCAAAATTATTTGTTTCTTCCTCCTACATACCTACCAACATTCCGTTATTGAAAATTTTACAGAACACAACAAAAATCAACTAAAGATTAAATGTTTATCCTTACAATAGTTAATTATAAATATCAATTTTATTAAATAAAAATCAAAGCAAGTTATTTAGAAATCTTTTTTCATAGTATGAATATCAGTTATGATTTTTATAAGCTGATTAATGGAAATACAAATTTATATCAACATCTGTAAAAGAAAGTCATAAATGATCAACATACCAAAATTTGTCATAAGACAGATTGTTATTATTTAGGAGAGTGTTCAAATGTGAGAGGAAAATATATATGATACACCCCGCTAGCAAGTGGGGACATGCAACCAGTGTTATATATATCAGTCTCAAATAATATCCAATTTCAAATCTAAGGCTCGCCAAAGTGCCAACATACACCATTTTGCAAGATTTTTTTCAGGGAATCATTCGAAGCATCGACTTAACAGCAATCAAAATGAGATATATCTGTCACTTATATGGTTCGATCACCATAAAGTAAAGCAGGCATTCATTTGAAAAGTAGCAGCATTTTAAAAATTATAAACTATAACGAGTTTTATCATTAACTCTGATGTACTAAATGCAAAGATTTCAATTCTCTGAAATTTGGCGGAATTCCCCCAACTTAAATCAATTTACTGAATTTAGTGAGAATTCTGAAGGTAGATCGCTTGAAATTCCTTAATAACTGCATTATTTCTGATCAGATAATTAAAATTTAATGCTGTATTCTACTAAAACCTATACACTTATTTTCAAAACTGCTATTTCCTTAAGCTCTCAGTACATTGCACCAAGCCTAAAACTGTGCAAACCACTAGAACTTACTTTCTCAAAATCGGCATATCAGCCATTTTATCTTTTGCCAAACTAACAAATTTTACAAAATAGCCTCGGAAATCTTCAATCCTTATTTTGCATACAAAACATGTCATTCCTGCTCTGATTTCCCATGCACATGATATTATAATTAAAAAAATAACTTTACAAAAATAAACTAACAAAAAAATCATTATTAATCTTTTATTTTTACTTATTTAAGAATTGAAAACATTTTATTCGACAAAATTGCAACACATGACAACCACGATGCTCATTTCACACGTTTTTCACTATGGGAATAGGGGTTACAATTACGGAAAGCTTTCTATGTGGAAATCATAAAAAAATCTCAAACTCTGGGAATGGGTGGACTTTCAAAGTTTTAAAGTGGACTATCATTTACTCTATATTATTTTACACATCTGTGCAAAATTTCAGGCTGATTGGTCCGTTTTTGTGGATTTGTCTATGGTCTAAACCTACAAACACAGTTTCATTCTTATTATTACTTAGATTTCTGTGTATCAAAAGCATACATTTATAAAAAACATTAGTTAAATTTACACATTTTACAACATTTAAGCTATTAATAAATGGTGGTATCTATGACAAGTTAGAGAGAAAATGGAGTTTCTGCTGTATAAGCAAAAAATCAATCATATCTTTATATCATACGGTTTTCAATTTAATAAATTTACAAGCATAATTTAGCTGAACATTAGTGACTGAGGTACCAAAGTTAAAAAAATTATGTTTTTAAAAATTTTGTTGAATAAAAACACTTCTTTCTAAAAATCTTACAATAATGCCAATTAGATTTATAATAATCTTACAATGTAATCAATTTCTTACATTAAACCTTACATGTTGGCAGCAATGCTTCTAGCATAAATAATGTTAATTCATTAAATCAAACACAGTTCCATATTAAATTCTGCATATAAAAAGTCAAAAATTATTTCAAGGGTGAAATGTATTGCAGCCTCATCACAAAATTGCAAACGATTAACATGGCCCTTTATAAAATGCAATAAATTATAACAGCACTTCACTGTCACTTAACCTGTTTTATCAATTATTTTAACAAAATGTATTTTACTGGAAAAAAATTCCTGGATCAACCCCTGACTTCTAAAAGGTCTGTAGAACTTTTCATAGTGCACCTATGAAATTGGGGACAACTTTTGTTAGTAAAACAAGGTTATACTGATTGTCTGTACACAAAGTAAACAATTCCATTTACTAAACAGTATTAATACGAGTAAAACCGAGCAATATTAAGCATAAACAATGGGGGAATAATTTCGTAAGCGGAGGCAGGTTTAATTGGCAACATTATTTTTGTCTTCAACGTCTATATATAAGAAAACATAAAACCAAAACTACAATACACTTATCTAAGGACCTTCTTAAAACATTTCTAAACATATTTCAAATGCAATATAAAACAAATTGAACATAACCAAAACACTTAGCTCTACACTGCCCCCGCTTACGGAATTTATCCCAACAATGGAATATTTGTCTTAAATAAAAGTACTAAGCTTATAATAAAAGCAAAACTCGTTAAAGCTTTTTATTGTTATTATTATTCAGTGATGAATGCTAGAAAACAGAAAATATAAGTGGGAAAATGTAAAATATTCCAACTTAAAGCTCTATTTTTCAGGTTTTTAAAGAAAAACTAAACTTGCCATGAGATTTCTCTGGCAATTTATGAGCTAATTTTTAATCCCGGTGGCGTATGAATCTCAAATCGTATCATTACTTTAATTTTAAAATTGAAAATTAGTGTTTTTCTGTTTGTTTTTTACAGGTATATATAAAAAATATGACTAGAGTAGCAGGAATTGAATATAATCACAAATTATTTTCACTTTGCAATCGTAATTCCCCATACACCGATACGGAAAAAAACGTAAACAATGCATTTCACAAATAAACCACGACAGTGGTTTTGTTGAACAGTACCGTTCTTAAACTTCATAAGTCTAATATCTATTTAACTGTTTCTGTACAATACTTCAATAAAATGAGAGTAATGATTAGAAACCGAAAAAATTAAATTTATCCAGGCTTTACTAATTGTTTTATAAGAGAAATAGGTTACGTGTAAACATTAGGCTTAACGGCTTTAAAATACACGTCGTTATGTTTTAAAGCATGAGTTTTTTTGAAAAAGTAATATTTCTTAGCAGAAAGATTTCAGAAAATATAAGTAAAAATTAAAAAACATTACCTTTAAAATCACCTGCAATTCTTTACGGATCCTCAAACGTTTCACATTCACATCGTAAATGGTTGTTTGTGTTTGGTTCGCTCGCCGCACCGGACCGGCTGCCACAGCTACAGATAAACGTCGTTAAAATACAAAGTTATTCCAAAACGCGCTTTATAACATAAAATATAGCAAGTTTACGTGGAAAGCACGGTTAAATTCTGTTAACATTTTTTTTCTGTTGAAAAATGACAGAATAGTTCTGTATTTTTAAGATTATTTTTTGCAGTGTTATTCAGTCTAACATTCAAAGCAAGGCAGTCACATACAAATCCGTTGATAGTGTTGTATATGTAGATAAAGCTGTTCAGGATACCACCGCACGTACTGCAATTGAAAATCGGCGCGCCAATTACCATGTTGTGAAATAACCAGCCAAAACTTCAATAAGACGCGGCTTCCAGTAGAAAAATTAATGAGCAACGTCGTAGAAGCAACAGTCCTGACAGGATCTTTCAGAGGTGAAGATGTCCTTCATTCCTCGCATTCGTATGATTCTAACGGATTTGCTTTTTCAATTTAAGAGACTGCAATTACCAATTCGATTACCGTTTTTAATCACCATCAGCAGAAGCTCAGGGCCAGTCTTTAGAATTGTACGTATTAGATCTACACACGGATTGCTTCTCACATAGACAAGTACGGTGCGTGTTCTAGAATCGGCAAACCAGATAATCTCTATATCTGCACAAACAATGGAACAAAAAATATTGTAAATCCACAAGCATTGTGATATTAAACTTATTAGAAATGTTCTCGTTCTCTTTTCCACATATCCAGACTGAGCAACAGCAATATGTGGCTGGGTATAGCTAGTTATCTCTATACATAAAGGAAGATGTCCTGACTGACTGACATACGATCACCGTACAGCCAAATCTACTGGAGATATTGATATGAAATCTACTTATATAATACGCTAACGTATGCGGTACCAAAATCGACGCAATTTCCACGCTACGAACGGCAACAACTAGATGTAAACATTCCCAGGTAGCACAGCAATATCGGCCAATATCGTAAAAAGCAATTTTGCAATATCGGCCAATATCGACCAAAGTCGGATCGGCCAATATCGTATGGCATACCTTTTTTCCAATATCGGCCGATATCGGCGAACGTCGGACGGCCGATATCGACGAATGTCAGACCGGCCGATATCGGCGAGCGTCGGACCGGCCGATATTGGTAAAAACTTTATTCAGTACTATAAAATAGCAAACTTTTCTCACTAATATAGGGAGATATTATTTACGTGTATAATATCGTGGTAATCAATATCTCTCTATATTGGGGGAAAGGATTTGCCATTTTATATTGATCAGTTCGGTTTTGAATAGCTAATTTATTATACGCAGGCTTTTTAAATTTTAACATATAAAAAGTTATTTAAAATGTAATTTTTATTCTCTAATTTTTCTTCTCCTACCTATATGAAGACTTACATGCCGAGAACTCTCTCTAGAACATTAAAAAAAAGATAGTACTTGAAAATTTTACATTAATGAATTTATTCTAAAGTACATTTTCTATTTAATTTCATATTATTTGGAGAAAAATTCCCTTCTTTCATGCTACAGGGATTAACCATTTTGATAAAGCCTTATTTTTGTAGACTCTTATGTTAACTATTACACCCAGATACAGGTGTAATAGATAAAACACTTCCATCATCGATTTTAAAATTAGAAAATATTTTAAACACAACATTTCTGTTTCAAAATTATTTTTTTTATATGCATATTATATTAAATAAGCGAGGAGGTAAAAGAGGTATCACTTACCTCCTTCAAAGGCGTAAGTCCGTCGAACTCCTCCGTCATCCCGCTAAATTAGCTGGAACGAAAACTGGAATACACGACATTATTAATTGTATATATTTTAGTTTCGTGCTCTTGAATGAGTACAATATATTTATTTTCCGTCTAGGTTATACAATATACATTTAAGAGGAATATCATGTTTACAAAGATTGAATTTTGGCTGGTCGGGATGTCGACCGCTTAGCAGCAGCGCATGGAAGAGAGTGACTTGAAAGTACAGCATGCATGCGTTCTTGCCCCCACGGTTGCCAGGGGCCCCATAGCACGTGTTAAGTAAGGGGACTTCGTTTGGGTAATTATCACATGCAGATCCATACATCTACATATACGGACATCGACGCGTGCAGGAGAAACTGGGTCAGGGAAAGAGTTCGAAAGTTTCATAGTTTTATATTTCCCAACACTCCTGCCTAAAACTTGAAACGTTCAATAATCGTTCAAAATGACAGTTCTATGTCCTATAAAGCTCCTTCGTGGAAGAGCTTTTGTCAGGATGTCTGCAGTCATTGAGTCAGTGGGGACGTATTGAAAAGTTATCACCTTGTCTTCTACCAAATGCTTGAGAAGATGGTATCTCAGGTCTATATGTTTTGTTTTGTGATGATGTCTGTCTGATTTGGCCAATTTAATGCACGATTGGTTGTCTTCAAACACGGTCACTGGATAGTCTTGCGGCATGTCCAGTTCCTTTAGTAGATTTATTAGCCACGCAATTTCTTGTGCAGCACTGGCAGCAGAGACGTATTCCGCCTCAGCTGATGACAATGTCACGCACAGCTGTTTCTTGGAAACCCAGTAAATAGGATTATTTCCTAGCATAAATAGATTTCCGGACGGATTTTCGATCTGCTGGATCGTTGGCCCAATCTGCATCTGCGTAAACTTTTAGGACAGGTTCCTCAAAATTTGTAAAAGTCAGTTTAAGGTCAATTGTTGTCTTGAGGTATCTGATGGTTCTTTTGACGGCTTCCCAATCTTTCGCTCTGGGATTTTGATTTCTTCGGCTTAAGATGTTCACAGCGGCACTTATATCTGGTCTAGATATGGTGGAAATATATAGTAGTGCACCTACAGCCTGTCTGTATTTAGTGTTGTTTGGCAAGAGATTTTCGTCATCTAGTGTTTTAATGTAGCCTGGCTCCATGGGTGTTTCTGTTGGTTTTGAGTTTTCTAAACTGAATTTAGTTATTAGTTCTTGGATTTTGTTAGTTTGATCAAGTGTCATTGTGTTTTTATTTGGTCGATTTATGTTTATGCCTAAGTAGTATTTGGCTTCGCCTAAATCAGTTACAGGGTATTCGCTCTTTAATTTATTTATGAGTTTGTCAATGTTTTGATCTTCTCCTGCGATTAGTAGATCATCTACATAAACAATAACATATGTCGTTTTGTTATTTACTGTTTGTTTATACATGCATTTGTCAACCGAGCTCTGTTGAAAGCCGAATTTGGTTAGAGATTGGTGGATTTTTAAGTTCCAAGCTCTAGCAGCTTGTTTCAGCCCATATATTGCCTTTTAAGTTTACAAACTTTGTGTTCCTCTCCGGGGATTACATGCCCTTCGGGCTGATGCATATACACTTCTTCCTCTAATTCTCCGTGTAAAAATGCAGTTTTTATATCGATATATCTAAGACTTAAATTTTTATATACAGCCATTGCCAAAAAACTCCTTATCGTTGTATGAGACGCAACAGGTGCAAAGGTCTCGTCATAGTCTACTCCGTATTTTTGGGAGAAACCTTTGGCAACAAGCCTTGCTTTGTATTTTTCTACTGAGCCTTGACTATTATATTTTAATTTAAAAGCCCATTTGCATCCAATAACTTTTGTTCCAGGGGGGGCTACAACTAAATCCCATGTGTTATTATCATGAAGTGAATTTATTTCGTCTAGTGTTGCGTTTACCCATTTTTCCTTCTCCACGGGGTTTTCCATTTTTTGAATTTCATCCCAACTTTTAGGTTCTACTATCCTAGTATTATTTATTACATATGCAAATCTATCAGGAGGAACGCCTTTATTACTCCTCTCTGATCTGCGAGGATAATTTTGTGTACCATTTGAGTTAGCAGGAATATTATTTGGATTTTGTACATTGTCGCCGGCGCTATGTAATTCAACACCGATCAATTGCTGTATAGGTTGAGGATTACCGCTGTTTGATTTTCCTTCCCCGTTATGTGATTCATCATTTTTAATTATTTCCTGATTTCTGTCTTCTAGGAATTTGACTGTTCTACTTATAATTACATTTCTACCGTTGGTACAAATTCTATATCCCTTACTCCTATTATCATAACCTACGAATATCCCTTCTGTAGCGGTGTTGTCAAGTTTTCCTCTATGTAATTTTTGAATATATGCAAATGCGCGACAACCGAACGTTTTAATATTTGATAGATCTGGTTTACGACCAGTCCATTTCTCATAGGGAGTGGAATCACAGGATTGTGTAGGGAGCCTATTTTGCAAATACGTCGCAGTGTTAATGGCTTCCCCCCAAAAGGAGTTAGGTAAATCACCCTCCTTAAGGAGACACCGACACATCTCCATCAAGGTGCGATTTTTGCGTTCCGCAACCCCGTTCTGAGGTGCAGAGTACGGAACTGTCAGTTGGTGATCTATTCCCTCTCTCTTCATATATTCATCAAATTCTTTCCCTATGTACTCCCCTCCGTTATCGGAACGGATTGCCTGCACTTTTCTTCCAAACTTATTTGCGGTCATTGCCACATACTCCTTAAATTTAGAGAAAACTTCATGTTTATTTTTTAATAGATATATTACAGTAAACCGGCTAAAGTCATCTATGAAGGTCAAAAAATAGTATTTCCCACCAATTGTTGGGGTTTGCATTGGTCCACAGAGGTCAGTGTGTACCAATTCTATCGCCTTTGTGGCTCTGAAACTCGCAATTTTTGGATATGGACTATCAGAAAGTTTCGACATAATACAGGTTTCACATACATTATCATGTTTACATTCATCTATTTCAATCCCTATAGCCAAATCTTTATTCACTAATTCTTTTATATGATTGACATTTCTATGACCCAATCTTTTATGCCATTTATATATACAATTTTTATTTTCACATACGTTAACTAAGTTTGCGGTGTGGTATGCGGCATTGTTTATATTACACTCATACAAATTATTATTTACATAACCTTCAATATAAGTTTTATCCCCATGTATAATTTCACACTTGTTTTTGTCAAATACCACCGTACAACCGTTCTCAGTTGCCCTTTTTACAGACAGTAAATTTGCTTCGATTTCGGGTACAAATAGAACATTACGCAGTGTAATTTTATTAATCTCTCCTCCCGATGTTTTTGCCTTGAATTCTATGTCTCCTGACCCGTAGGAGGTCAACGATTTTCCGTTAGCAATTACAACATCGCTTATATTGGTGTCATTTATTCTAGTGAATAAATTTTTATTATTTGAAATGTGTGATGAACTGCCAGAGTCTATTATCCACTTTTTACCTGGACTTCCAGCTAATAGTGCTAAATTTTTAAATTTAGATGCGGTGTCACTAGCTCTATCTGTATAATTTCGGTTCGACTCTTCCTCAAATCTGTGTCTATCGTTTGATTCAAAGCATAGTGATGAATTAGCTTGTTTGGATGTGAAATTTTGATTTTTGTATCTTGTGTTATTGTTCTGTAATTTCTTAAGGTGCCAGCATTCTAATTTTGTGTGATTTTTCATTTTACAGTGTGAACAATATTTAGTTTCTCGTCTATAATTGTTGTTGTGTTTTTTGTTTGTTTGAAATGCTTTAGTAAAATTTTCAGACGGTCGGCTATTCTCAATACGTCTGTTGTATTCATCTATTAGCTTGCTTCTAATAAACTCCGGATTTAATTCCTCTTCAGGTCTCGCTTCTAGTGCCGTTATCAGCGTGTCATAGCTCTCCGGCAGGGAACATAAAAACAACGCCGATATGTGAGAGTCACTGATCTTTTCCCCTATGGCCTTTAACCTCTCAACCAGTTCGAGTATTTTAGTCGTATGCTCTAGCATATTTCCTCTCTCGTCAAGTTTTGTGCTATATAATTTTCTCAATAGATACAGCTTGCTAGAGAGGTTACACCTTTCGTGTATGGTCCTCAGAGCTTCCCATGTAGCCTTTGCGGTTGTGAGATTTTTCACATGTACTATTTGGGAATCTTCAATGAATAAATTGATTAAGGCTCTAGCCTTGTTATCTTTCTTTCGCCATGTATCGGTTATTGGCGTTGGCGGATCATCTGTTAAGAGATCATTAAGATCTTCTTTTATCAACAGCATCTCCAATTTGAATTTCCAGTTTGAATAATTATGTTGGTTTAATTTCTCAACCACTTGGCTTTCTTTAAATGAAGCCATATTAATTTTTTTTGTTTCACAATGTCCTCAGAAATTTTAATATTCTTTCAAGGCACTGAGACTATTCAGTCTCATAATCTATTAAATAAGCCAGGAGGTAAAAGAGGTATCACTTACCTCCTTCAAAGGCGTAAGTCCGTCGAACTCCTCCGTCATCCCGCTAAATTAGCTGGAACGAAAACTGGAATACACGACATTATTAATTGTATATATTTTAGTTTCGTGCTCTTGAATGAGTACAATATATTTATTTTCCGTCTAGGTTATACAATATACATTTAAGAGGAATATCATGTTTACAAAGATTGAATTTTGGCTGGTCGGGATGTCGACCGCTTAGCAGCAGCGCATGGAAGAGAGTGACTTGAAAGTACAGCATGCATGCGTTCTTGCCCCCACGGTTGCCAGGGGCCCCATAGCACGTGTTAAGTAAGGGGCCTTCGTTTGGGTAATTATCACATGCAGATCCATACATCTACATATGCGGACATCGACGCGTGCAGGAGAAACTGGGTCAGGGAAAGAGTTCGAAAGTTTCATAGTTTTATATTTCCCAACATATTATAAATAAAATGCTTTAATACTCAATAAAAAATGTTTTATATTTCCTTAAATTATTGAATTTCTAGCAATATAGCACAACGCTTGTACTTGAATAAGTGAACAAAAGAGGAATTATATATAAATATACTTACGTCATTAATTGCATCTTTTCCATAGAAATTAAATTTATAAATGTCACTAAAGCTTCATTTGTACATATTTAAATCTCTTCATCATTTGTATATGTTTAACTACAATAATTCAAATTTAAACTGGATTTTATGAGTCATAATTTATCAATCATTTTTTAATTTCTTTGGTACTTGCTTATTCAGGGTGTCTACCACATAAAGTAAGCTTGATTTCTTGACCATAACAAATACAAAACCCTAATATCAAAAATACATCGTGCCAGGGATGCAGAATATGTCTGATCTGGCAATCTAGGATCGGGGGAAATTTTGCCGAAAAATATACAACTGTTTCGATTTTAACAATAAATTACAAAATTCTTCAAGTTTTCTTTCCCATTTTTAAAGAGTTTTTTTTTTTCAACTTTTCCACCGATCAGCCATTTGCTTCCTGTTAACTTGGACCAATTGCTACTTAGTAAACATGTATGTAGCAGGTACATTGCAAATCTTTTAACATTTATGGTAATACAGAACTTATGCAAGTCTATAACATATCATAAAATTTTGGGGAAAGTTTCATGTGGATTAGGGAAAAGTTGAGATTAAAAACATTTTCTGCACCCCTACATCATGGTGATAGAATGGGAAAACTATACTTGGGAAATTTGACCCTCCTGCACAAATTTTTAATTTCCTAATCGATGAATTGAAAATAGTCTTAATGGCCTTCCCCACCGCACATTTTCGCACTGTTGATTAGGCTTTTCTGAGCACGTAGGAATGTGAAAATGAACAAAGTTTGGATGAATGTGTTTTGAAAATCTGAAAAAATAAACAGTAACCAAGTGGTGTTTATTAATTACTTACAGCGTTATAAAACACCATAAAGCATAATTTATAGTAAGATATAATTTATTGTTATGACTACTCTTCTGAATGACAGATTGTTTCTCTAGTGAGATATTTTACGACCTGAAGGTACAGCGAACGAACGGTTTTAACCCTCTCCTCAGGTCGGGAGGGTCAAGAGTGGACACTCAGCAGTAGTCCCCCACACACAGACACCATTGATATTTATTTAAAATCACTAATCCACTTTATTTAAAATCAAAACACTTACACGGGGTTCTGTGTGCGAACAACAGGATTGCTCTTTATTGGCGCATTAGCGCAACTTCTGCTGCGGTGGCATTAATATGCAAGTACCATTTCTTTTTACAATGCGTTTAAAGGTTTGCAAGTTTATTTTATAAACAGTGATTTATTGAAATATCCCAAAGATAGGACACTAGTTTATATGTGTTAATACAAAACTTATGTTAAAACAATATCAAACTATTATAAAAAAAAAAATTATTAGTCCAATTTTATACATAAATCATATTTAATTTTCTATTCATTCATCATTTTCCATTTCTTGTTCCTCCCCTTCGGCTGCTCTTTTTCTTTTCCGTCTCAGCCGATTTCCATCCCAGTCAGCTGATCCGGCAAGAACTTTGCCAATGTGGTTGGTGATGGCTGTAGTTGCAGCTTCCTGAAATTTCATTTTCACACTTGCTAGAAACATAAAATTAACTAAAATCAATTATACTAAATAAATTTTCACCATGACAATTAATATTTTATTATATATTTCTTTTAAATTTTAATAATTATGTCATCACATGTATATATAAGATCTGGAATTATTAACCAAAAGTTAGTTTTCTCCTTTTTAAGAATTATACTTACAACACCTAAGTTTCATTTCACAATTTTTCTTAATAAAAATTTTAAAATAAGAATTAGAAAAGAAAAAAAAATAGTTAATTATTTTTTAAATATGGCTCATCCGCTTTGATAACTAAAATTATTTCTGAAAACAAGAATAGTACAACGATTGCAGGCCATGTGTCTTAAAGGGAGGAAGAGAAGCATCTCCCTATATATTATGTTTCTGTGATATTACAGAAAGGAGCAAAAGGAAAATTTTAAAGGCATTCCTCCTTCTAATATGTTTATGTAGTACGGGTGTCATAAGTAGAGTTAGGAATTTTGCGTTCAGCACGCAGTAGAAAATTTTATGCGGGGATGTATGTGGAGTACAAATCAGATCCTAAATACGCAAAATCAACTGTCGTCGTGTGCTGTACGTCAAAAATACTTTGTAGGGAATGGAATAAATGATATAGAAGAATCAATTGAATAAATAATTGGTAAGTTGTTTATTTTTATTAAATTAAACGATCAGAATATTAAAATATTGCTAGTTAAAAATTGCACTCAAAATGCACGCAATGGGCAAGAAATTTTGCACGCAATTTCACAAAAATTAGCGCGCAAAAATCCTAACTATAGTCATAAATCATGTGTGAATACCTTCTTTCCTTAATAATATTTGATATAAGAATATTTTGCCATTCATGTATTAGCCACTTGAATTTTTCTCTTAAAACATAATCCCTGTGTATAATATTTTATTCTAAATATTAAACCTAAGCACTTTTTTAAAATTTAATTTTGAATTTTTTGAGGTGTTAATGAATAATTATTATGTAATTGCTTTTAAAATTTCAATATTCTGTGTGGTTCTAAGTTTCTTTTTAAAAATACAAATTAATCCGATTTAAATAAAAAAAAAAACCTGATACTCAGTAAAGAAAGAAATATATACATATATATATATATAAAGATACAACTCACCAATGACAACATGAAAGAGATTCAAATCGCTGAATTTTAATTTTCCCTGTCTCCCTTCCAGACTGTACTTCATGGCAATATCCCTTCTCAGTAATCTTTTCATTGCCAGAAGAACCAAAGAATTTGCATTATTGAAACCATTTCCTCGGCACAAAAAACGAGCCTGAAACATAAAAATGTAAGAAATTTAATAATAAAAACCAGAGAAAAAAGTAGGGTTTGGGAGATTCTCCCCTTCGAGGGAGCTCCCAGCTCCAAAGTAGAATGATGCTAAAAATTGAGTAGAGAGGTACTACTTGAGAATTTCTCTCCGTCAACAGCAGGGTGAGCCCCATTTTGTTTGAATCTATTTTTCTTATGTTGTAGTCAGGCAGGGAAAATGAGCAGGAGTTAATGAATGATATTATGATTTTTATAATCAGACAAATTAAATGTAATTGCTCTTTTGTAAATGTAATTGCGCTAAAAATTTATATTTTCAAGTTACAGAACTTTATATAATTAAACAGTGATGTTTGAGTACCAGTACAATAAATAAAAATAAAGATAAAATTAAAAAAAAAAATCATTACCACCCTGATTGTTTTTTCTTATATAAATGTATGTATTAGCAATATATATATATAAATAGCCAAAATAGGTAGTAATTAACTATAATTTTACCAAGGCAGTGGCTTTAGGTGCATCTCTTGTAACTAAATTTTCTAAATCTTGAAGCCCAGTCAGACTGCTGAGTGGTAAGTCTGGAAATTCTTCTGAAACAATATCCCCAATTGCAGCTGCAACTTCAGGATTCTGATCAACTTGAAGCTTTAATTCCACTTTTTCCCTTAGTTTTCTTATTTCATTTCTGAGGAATTTCTGTTCATTCTTTAGCTCTATCAGATGTTTCAGAATCTTGTGCAGAACTGTACTTTCTTTTGCAAAAATTTCAAAAGATAAACAATTAGTTACAACTATTCTAGTTATTTCATGCTGAATTTTAAACATGGTGGCCACAAAATCCAGAGAAAAAAGTACCCTGATAATTTCCTAAAATTCCCTGGTGTTATAATTAATGCTTCGAAGCAACGAGAAAATACCCATCTTTCTTGGTGCGGTGATTGCTCTTTTGGCGACCGTAAAACCTTTTTTTCCCGGAGAAGGTAAAATTTTCGAAAATTCCCTGGTTTTTGTAGAATTTTGAAGAGTACCCTGACATTTCCCTGATTTCCAGGTTTTCCCTGATGTGTGGCCACCCTGTTATACAATGAATTAAATCCCAATCATGCACTTCAAGACTAAACGTAGTAAAAACCAGTATTGTTTACTTACCCATTTCTTCCTGTGTTGAAGGTGTTCTTAAGAAAGAAAATGAAGCATCTTGGCTCTGTGCACAACTTTCTTGCATTTTCTCTGCTGGTGTCACATTGTTAGTCTGTACCATAGTTGCATGTTCTTTGGAAACTACTCTGGCTAAAATCAAATTATTACATTTTACTTAGCTAATATCACATAATTACTGTGTACAATAATCAGGATTGCTACACCTTTCACGAAAAAAAAAAGTTTACCAGACTTTTTCTAATAAAGTTGGGCTTGGGTAAAACAAACATGACATCAGAAAAAAAAATGTTCTTAACAGCCAAAATCCACCATGCCCAATCTCATTAATATAAAAATGACTTAGGAAATTAAATTGTACATCTTAATTCATTTATAAAGATGTTTCGTTACAACTAAATTAGTTACAAGCAGACACGGAAGTGGAATGATAATGCATCATACCACAGTCGTGATGGCAAGAAAACAAAAGATCGTGAATTCCCTTAATTCTTCTCTTTATTTAGCTTTTTGTTTCTAACTGCCCCCCCCCCACACACACACACACACCATTCTGCTTTGGAAAAAAGATGGTCACTGTACACTTAATAGAATCCACTGGCGCATATAGAACTTTTTTTCCCCCCAAGTGTGTGCCAGATGTAACTCATAAATTTGAAGGAATATTGGAATATTTTCATCCTGGAATGAGTGCAGCGTAAAAGGAATTGCAACCCTCTAGTTTCCACTTTCACCCATAGACCATTCTAAGGAGGAAAGCAGGGGGAAGAAGGAGAAAGTTCTTTTATTATTTACAGCCAAGAAAAATGCAGTCATTCATTTAAGGGATAATACACTAAACTACCTCACACCTGTGAAAATAATACACACACAAAATGAAACAGGGCCACTCTGGATCACAAAGCACTTGGAGACACGCTCATGCAGACAGCGGAGGGAGAAGAGTGCTTTCCCTCTATGGGTTTGCCATATTAGCCGATTCTATTTGGAGACATATTGCTCATTTGGAGATTTTTATTTTTTCTTCCATGATATTACTCAAAGGGAAATTTTTTTTTTTTTTTTTTTTTTTGGAGCAATGCAAAAGATTTCTTGATATTTTCCGAACTTTCTTGTGTCTTCCAGTTTTTTTCAAATTCCCTGAGTTTTCCCAGTCCTATAGGAACCCTGAATAAATATTTTAAATTTTAATAAAAATACTTACAGGAAACAGGTAATATATTTTCCACATTTTGAAGAATGTTAATATGTTCATTAGTCATACTGACAGCTGAAAAAAAAATTATATTTTAAAATTTGAACAATAAAGAGTACATAGCAGTATTTAACAACTGAACAGCTCATCAAAAATAAAAAAAATGGTTGAAATATATTCAGAACATAAAGCATGGTTTTGTAAAAAAAAACCTTTAAACACCCCCCCCCCCGACTTTAATCATTTCCCCCAACCCTAATCTTTCCTTTTGCTGCAAGTTAATTTTGATTATTATGATTAATGTAGTAAATTTCAAAATGATTCATTGTTGTGGGTTACACTTCGCAGTAACAAGAAATAAAGATTCATTTCATTATTTATTATTACTGCCAAGTAACAAATAGGACAGAAAAATGAAAGTTTTATAGACTTTGAACTCTATATCAAGAGAGGTAGTTTATTTTTTATTAAAATTCTTTTTACCTGGCGGAGGTTTTGGAAGGCTGTATGTTTTTGTTTGGGAGAGTTGTGCCTTTCTATTATTTCGTAATTTTGTTTTCTGTGGTGTAGTTTCCAATAAGCTTTGGCTCTTGCCTTCCTCTTCTGAACCAGATTCATTAAGATAACGAACTGGTACTTTCGATGCTCTTTTTTTTAAAGGACAGCATTCAGATGAATCACTTTCAATGTTAGAAGTATACCGGGCTTCTTCACTTTTATTACTTGCTTTAGCAAACGAATCTACCAAAAAAAAAAAAAAAAAAAAACGTAAGTCATATTTGGCAAGTTTATTACACACTGTTCATACCAAGGCTCAAAAAAGCTTGGGACAACCACAGTAATTGCCATGAGCTATCCTGAGGTTGCTGTGAGAATCAATGGTTGCTCACAGTAGTGTTTGGGGTGTATTTTTGTCTCCTGTCAATGCCACTTACCTGATCCTCCATAAATCTTTATGTGGGCCCGAGACCATGTTTTAACTGGTGGGATGCACTTCATTATTTTAGACTGCAAGTTACTGGCCTCATTTCCACATGGCCAATAACAAGAGTCCTTGTTGATGAGCCATGTTGATGGAATTACTTCCACATTGCCTTCGTCAGGAAATCCCACAATTAAGTATTTTTTCATCTTTAGACCTCTAAACAAAATAGTTACAATGTTATATCGCTGTTTTATTCAGAAAAATAAAATCATATTACATAACAAACAAAAGAATACTTTCTCAAATAAGGTCATAAATCACCATGATATAAATTTAAAGTCCCTGCACCAGAAGGAGAAGATAAAAGAAAAAAAAAAGTTAGGCCTGATCAGACCTCTGGTGTCGCCTGCATCCGTTAGCTTACCCGTTACTCTAATGCAGTGAACCTGTTTCCTGCACTAGCGGGTTACCCAGGGCGCACGTAGCTTTCGCTGGACGGGGACTTACATCGACACCTGCTCCTAGCAGGGACACCACTCCAGGTCACTTTAATGTTCGGTTCTAGAATATGGCATCCTCAGCTGGACTCCCGGTCATCCCCCTGTATAAAGCCAGGTTGATTCGAGAACACCCAGAGGAGCTTACTGAGCCACTAGCATTGCAGTAGCAAGGATTCAAATTAGCCTCTTACATGCTACATTGCTAGGACCTTAACCCCATTAGTCCTGAAAAGGACTTTTTTGTTAGTCCTGAAAAGGACTTTTTTTTGTTAGCCCTGAAAAGGGCTGTTTTTCTACATAATGGAAGGAACTTATTACTGCAACAAGATTACCAACTAAGTATTCTACACATATTCAAATCACCTAAATTAAGACATTCTATGAATTAATGCAACAGCAACATTCAATTCAGGACTGACAATACATTTATGTGCTACTGATTTAAGATTCCGGTATATCAATTTAGTTAATGGCTTGCCGATCCTGTAAATCGATTGGCATTCTGAACTGAGGGGATAAGAATAATAATGCCCATGATTATAATACTGATTGCATATAATATATATGTCACTAGGGTCATCTATTCTGGAGCTAGTTTTGATGATATTCAAAACCTTCACAATTTTTTTATCGATAAGCTGTACAAAACTATCTTGTACATTTGCAGTGCTTATCACTGAACCATTATATATGACTTCTTGGTATTGCTCACCATGTAATGATAAGCATGGTCCTTTATTATGCCGATGGCGTAGGTTAATTAAAGGTGTAATTTCGGTGCCCCTTGCAATTCCGTATTCCGATATTCTTCGGCACAATTGAGACAGTGGACGATTTGGTGTACGTAACATGTTCTTTAGCTGAAAAAGGAAATTTTCGAAAGGAAAACAACTGAAATTATCCAAACATCCAAAGTGACGGACATCATCAGCTATGTGTATTAAATTATGGATGTTGTATACAACAGATTCTTCCTTGTAAATTTTTTTCATATCTTGAACGAATAATTGCAATAATTGCTCTGCATAAGTTATATGTTGTTCGTCTTGTACTTTTACACTGTCATCCAAAATTGAAATCGAAACGTGCAAAAGTAAAAAATGGTTATAAACTTCATCTGTTAGAATATTTCGAAAAACTATTGGTCCAGTATACAGCAAAATTTGTCGCAGTTCAGTGGCTTTGAATCGGTCAACATCCTTCAAAGACCTTGCTTTCCTGCTAAATTCACTTGGTGTATGGTCAGCTAGTAAGGCAAGTTTTTTTGAAATCGATGAAACTTGATTCATACCAATGCGTACATTACGCTGACTTTTTTTTATCCAATACAGCAATAATTTACGCATGCCTCCAAGAAGAACAAGATGCATATAGTCAAGTGGTACTTGTGAAACTAAACCAATATTTAATTCCAGGAAAGGGCTTATTCCAGTGTGATGTTCTGCTTGTATTTTTAACTGGAAATTTTTATCTGTTCTTTTTTCAGCTTCGCTTTCCAAAAATACAACTCTTCTATTAACTGACAATCCCTTTTGTGTACACTTTTCACAACCGTAAAAACCACCATGTCCCTTGATGCACTTAATGAATGCTCTGGCTGGAGCATCACAGATGATACTGTGAATGGATACATGATAAGACATACCCAAATAATCAAAGCCCTGAGACTGAAGATCATGCAATTCTTGTATGAAAGGTTCAAGAAATTCATGGGCAGACTTAGGCTTAGTTTTACCATAATAGCAAGCTACTAAAAATGGAGATACTGGATGCTGGGACACAATCTGGCATAAAATAGGCCAAAATTGACCACTGGTGCTTTTGCAAATTGGAAGACCATCAATATTTATTTTTAAGGCTATATTTCTATTTCTGCATAATTTGTTTAAATCATGCTGACGTAAACCTTTTACTAATCCAAAATACGAAAACTGAGAGCCATCACTGTTAGAAACAACTTCAGACTTTCTTACAGTTTTTAATAATGTCCTACTGTCAATCATCGGTAAATCAAGATCCTTTTCTTCCTTCAAAATTTTCAATAAGGCTGACAGGGCATTATTTCGTATCTGATACCTCCGAGCCCAACTAATTAATTTTTCTTTCAGGCTCGATGTTTCATCAGACATTAATTTATTGGTCATTTCAATGTCAGATGCAGATTCTTCATTGTCAGCATTAAAAACATTATTTGTTGTTTCGCTGTCAGAGCTAAATAGATATTTAGTCACTTCACTGTCAGAGCTGAAAACATAATCTGTAAATTCACTGATCTCAGAACTTGTATGGTCACTGTTGTTAAATTCATGATCAGCTGCTGAAGTTGCATGCGATTCTATTGACGAACTATGTGAATGCCGGACATTGTCAACCACTTGATCTGCTGGTGGTGTTGCAAACGATGAAGATTGGTAATTTTCCACACAAGTAGCAGGGCCTTCAATAATATGTCTGATTTTCGCTTCTCTAACAATTTCGTGTATGTCACGTTGAACTTTTCTTTTTAAAGATTTAAATTTTGATGACTTGTTTTGAGAATACATGTCTAAAAATTATAGAAACGACCACATTAAAAACACAAACTTATTTTTATTTTATTTATATTTTCAAGATTTAAGCATATTTTAGATGCATACAACATTTAAACTTCTTTTTTCCCTCTATTTCCATGGTTGAAGAGCCTCGTCCCTCCATTTGCCCGGACCCCACAAAGCCTAATATTGCCTCTCATAAAGCCAAAACATGCTTTTTTTAAACCTACAAATAATTTCTAAATTCAACAGAAGATAATGGATAGGGTCAGGTGGGGGAAAATGAGAGGTTTTTTTTTTATTATTATATTATAAACATCTGACACAAAGAAGGAAATATAGCATTATTTTAAAATTTTGTTTAAATGCCTTTTTGCAGTCTTACATTTAATAATGGTAGCATTGATACCCCCATTTTCCTCCCATCTTTTGGGGAAAAAGGGGGTAGTACTAAATTATAATGAAGTGTACATTTGTATTAAATATATGTTAAAACTATGCATGAAGCAAAACACACCCATTTCAGTCTATTGTTAAATACATTTAAGGAAAAAAACTGCACAGAAAAGTATTTTTCTAAAATATTCAATTAAAAACACAGTAGCCATGACTATACTGAACTTAGGTTCACTCAATATCGGCTTATACTATTAATGGATTCCATAGCATCCATATAATGGATTCCATGGGAGCATCGTTGATATCAAAGAAAATATAATAGTTTCCCAATTTACACTTTGCCAGATATTTGATGTGGTAAAATTCATAGATATCTACAAGGCCAGTGCAACCGAGTGGTGGCATTGCACCAGAATGGCAAAGGTATGAAAATATTTGTAATTTTCAGAAATTTTAATTCGGGGGGAGGGCAGTTTTTTGAACTTGTGTGTGCACCAAGGCAGCTGCATTTCCTAGTAAAGCCCTGAATATATAGCATAACTATCATGAAATAAGACATTGGCCAATGAATTCATGAGAATCACATTTCAACCAAACCCAAAGGTTCTGCTTTTTTATACTTTATTTATCTATTTTTTTCTTTTTAATTCTAATGCCTGTTACTCATTGTATTGTAAAATACACGGCAGGAAATATTTACGAAAGTAAATATACATATAGAAATAGCACTATCATACAAGACTTGGCTAAGCCTAACCATACCCCCATTTTACTCCATCTCTTAAGAAAAAAAAACTTAAATTAAGAATAATATTTAAATAAGTAAAATAACTTACCTTTATTCAAATATAAATAAAACTCCTAACGAAGTTGTAATTATATAAAGAACGTGGGGGGAAAAAAACGCAACTCAGAGCCAGTATAAACTAAACCATTAGAATAACTTCAACAACAACAAGTGCAAGTGCAACTGGGAAAGGATGCTTGTTTCTGATTGGCCGATAGAAGTTGCCATTAGGCATATCGATATTGTCCGATATTGCACGAGATTGGCCAGTATGAGTTTTCGAGTTTCCCCCCCCCTCATAGGTTTACAGAATTTAAAATGTTGTTAAAATTGTTTTTGTCTTCTATCTTTGTAAAAATAACAAAAGATGTAAATTAAAAATCCAAATGTCGGACTTTACAGAAATTTTAATATTACAGATCCAACATTGGTCAACATCGATTAACATTGGCCAATATCAGCAAAGCATGATCGAGCTTCGCCGATGCACACCAACCTCGGGCGATATTGGACGATATTGGGCCAATATTGCTGTGCTACCTGGGATTAGTGCAATAACAATAACGCATGTGCAAAAATCCAAATTCAAAGTTCAATGACGTCAAATGTAGCAAGCCTATGTCGCGCAGCAGCTAGATTACAAAATAAATATAATGGGTACACAAAAATGCAATATTTTTCGGACTTTCTCATAGCTTTAAAATATCGAATTTGCAATACTTGGCGCATTCATCGCCCATCTAAAAAAAATGTCACCATGCATTGGGCTAAAGCAGCACATTTTATCCATTTGCTATTTCAACATCGGCTTTTATGATCACGCCCGAAGTGTGTAGCAATCCTAACCTAAATAAATTGAATGGCAAATTTTGTTAAAACACAGAAACAGGATTTTCGTTGCAATGTGTCCAATAATTTGGCCAACACTGCACTGAGTATAAAAAAGGGTAGTTGGCGGCTAGTATAATATAATATAGAAATAGATCATAATAAATTATTTTGTATCAGAAAAGTACTTTAATTTTTAGGTTTAACTTTAGATAAAAAATTCCATGAAAATGGCCTAACTACGATTTCCCCGAACAGTAGATGGTTGAAGTGTGAAGATATTGGACTCTGACCTACCTCGCGGCTGTCGATCTAATGGTCTGGAGTTTATAGCTATTTTCTTGAGATGTACCGGGAATGCGCGTTTGAAACCTTTAAAGTCCCCCGTTCAAGGCATTTCTCCGTTTGTGTGAGCTAGTGTAATTTGCCTTAAGAAGAGAACATTTGATTTTGAACTTGAAGGTAAATAAACTGCTGTTTTCGCAGAATATCAAGGGTGATGACAAAGGTTGTGAGGGAAAACTGCGAGTAGTATTTTACTTATATAGACCAGATGGATATAGTACGAAAGTAATAAGTGATCTAAACTGGGTGTCCCAAAACGTGGTAACCGGATTTGATTCTTTATCTGTCAGAGATAAGTGGGCAATGTCGATTGAAAAAATGTCCAAAGAAAGGTCGAAAATAAGACATTGTTAAGAAAAAAATCCTCTCGTTATTTTTCAGAAAGTTAAATTTTTATAAGACCACCCTGTGCAAAAAAGTTCCCATTTAGTAAAATTTGCTCCATACACTAAAATAGTGATAAACAAAATTTCAACCTTTCATCGACAAACATCTCGGAGATAACTTAAAAAAAAAAAAGATGATTGGGGGCTATGCATGAATTTGAATGTAAACGTTTATTGCTAGAGTGGGAAAAAATCCTTTCTCTCCTAATTTCTGTACGATCCTTGAAATGCGATCATCCAATGTTCACATTTGTTCTATTTTTTTTGTTCTCTTCGAGAGTGACAGAAGAGTGGTTTAAGTCAGCATATATTTATCTTTATGACTTTGACAGGTTTTTGGATACAATTCTCAAAGTTTGTGCATCGCCTCATTAGTGGATGGGACAAATTTTATGAACTGGAAATTTTATTTTATTTTATTCTTTATGTACTGGGGTCGTATAAAAAATTTTAAAAACTTTTTCTAAAGGAACGAGAGTGAGTTTTTCTTTGTTATTATTATTTTCTTATTATTCCTACCTTATTTTGAACATTTTCTTCAATTCACATTGCCCACATATCGCTATAGAGAATTAAAGCCCGTTATCACTTTTTCGGGACACCAAATACCGCTAAATCGTATTGTGGGCGCAGCGTTGATTGAGATGCGGTTTACACGAGAAAGATCATTTCCCGATGTACTCCCTATCCCAGGACCGTACATGCTTCTTATCGTTTATGTTTTGAGAATGTTTGAACATAGATATGGAATGTGCTGTTAGTAAAGATATTTCTCTTACTAGACACTGCTTCACAGTATTCTGAGTTTTTTTACATGGATAAAAAATTATTTTAAAATGTATATCATTTACGTATTAAAAAAAAGAATAAGAAAGAAAGAAAAGATATTTTTTTAGTGCAATACATTTTTAAGGTTAATAAACACAGATTACTCCTCTCGTAAATATTTTAGTAATCAACAGTGGAAAATTTTTCCAACGACTTACCTCTCGTACCAATGATATAATGAATTCGAGTGTGCGTGTACTTTTCATACATGAAGTGTATAGCAAGAGATGTTATAAGATCCAACCCGAGATTTTCACACTAGTTAACATGATCTTTCATTTATTTACACAGTCCGCTTATTAATGCCCTGGCAATGTTTCATATTTCCCTTAAATATTTTCCTTGCTACGTACCTAGTGTTGTGTGTGTAAAGAATTTCATGAAAATTTCATTCTGTATCAGAAATGCATTAAAAATATGCCATTAAAGCTATTAAGTAAAGTAAAATTTTTGCTAACACAATGAATAATTATTTATAAAAGAAACAAATTTTATTTTAACGATATTTAATTCAAGTATCAATTTGATTTCTTAATTCATGATGAAATATTTCAATGAGTTATTTTAAATTGTAGAATTTCAATTACATTTCATAAATTACTCTTTAGGGATTTTAATTGATAGTTTAAAATGTATTTGTAAGAATTCCTTCCTTTAAAAGGAAAAAATTGATTTTCCATTCTTTTCTCATCGATTATTGACAGTCATATTTAAACACTGATAATAATCTTTTAAAATTAGTTTATACCATTTCATCAACTTGTCCTGTAGGAAAGAAAAACACACACCAACAACAATAAAATGCAACACTCTCATTGTAATGTAAGGAGACGCCATATATTTCAGATTTTACATTGTAACAAAGTAAAATAATAGGCTGTATGACATTGAAAATTAAAGTACTTATATTTGCTTTCTGTGGAGTATAACTTTTCTTGCACCTGAAGAATTTTCTGTGGGTGATTGGGTAACATAATATATAACATTAGTGCTAAATTTCCGGATAAAATTATGTCTGCCTTCAGGTTTGATGTCGACCTGTAAAAGTGCAGATATATGGCATAGCGCTACTACTTTTGTAAAGATAATCAGACGCATCGCATGTTATCACTCTGTTGTAGTGTTTTTACAAGGGTCGCACTCGGTAGACCCTTCACCAGAGCTCCCGCCGTCGGTAGTCTCTTCAGCAGGGCTCCCGGCTTCGGTAGTCTCTTCTGCAGGGCTCCCGGCCTCGGTAGTCTCTACACCAGGGCTCCCACCATTGGTAGTCTCATCATCAGGCTTGGAGTGGATGGACGACACGACCAGGTAAAACGACAGCAGTGCAACAAGTAAGAACTTCATATTTTCTGCGGCGATCAATATCCGGTGAAAGGGGAGGTTTCGATTGTATGCGCCTGCATATATACATAAGGCTGCGGATGGAATGGGAAGAAAATAAAATAGAATATTGCTATTGTATTTTTTTTTCTTTGTGAAGCCGACGTAGTTGCATAATGATTTTATCAATTGAGTTTGAATATTCACGATTCCTTTCTAAAGTACTGTTACGAAATATGTAATTTAAAAACTATAATAAATTGAGCGAAATTCTGAGATTGCAAAATAAAATTCGATTAACGGTTAGGCCATCTCGTTTCAGACCTTGAGCGGAATAACTTTGCATTGTTTTGAATATTTTGGGTAATTTCCAGAGGAAGCGTGAAATGTTTAAACAATGGCCATTTCAATGATTTACTTTGATTATCAGAAACTTACATGTTAAAGAATTTCGTTTAATTTTTTTTTCCTTGGAAATTATTATTATTATTTATTATCACAGACTCCCTTACATTTACGACTGCCACGAAAGTTGAAGAAATAGAAGTATACGGAACACTCAATGCATCGAATCAAAAGAATTTCTTTCCTTTTCTTTTTTTTTTCATACTTTTTTATAAAACAGTAAAGCCTAACTAAAATCGTCTGCAGCAAAACTGTTGTTTTATCTGCAGAACGTGAAGTTTTTCATTTTGGGGGAAGAAAATTATACTGACGTAGTTTTGAGTCAGTATTTTGCTACACAAGTTAGAAGCTCTAACGTAGATAATTACCTCAATATTCAAATAACTCAGATTTACTTCTCTAAAAATATTTCTACTAATTACGTACATGTAGGGCTTACGTATCAAGCTAGGGGAAAATTTATTTCCTATGGTGCGAAGAATCGGTTCCCGGCTGGCCTGTAGAGTAAGGAAGAAAAGAAGGTATGAAATTTATATACACATGAGACATAATAATCAAATTAATGAAGTCTGAATCAAATAATGCTGAAAACATTCATATCAAATTTTTTGGTGAAGTGTCTGATGACACATTAAATTAACGCATTAATTTTTCATTTTTATTTATTTATTTATTTATTTTAAGAACATACAAGAGCTTTACCATTTAATTTTTGACTTGAATATCTTATACTATGGCTTATAGCCATCTTATTATATGTCTTAAGCTGACATGAGGCATGAGGGCTATTTGCAATTAATCAGAAAACAGAATTTGCAAAGGTATTTCGTTCGTTGCGTAATTTTTAAGTTATTGGGTGTTAATTTGATTCATAGTTAAACTCACGACATCAGAATGACTTCGATCTCGCATGCGATTTGGGAAACCTGAAGCCAAATTAAAAAACAGAATTCCTCTGAAATGTAGGTATCTAGGGATTTTTACGATCGCTGTAAATGAAGTATTGGCAACTTAACCTAGAAACTCGCAGAAGAGCCGTCATGCGCAAATAGGAAATGGTAGCGGTGAGGTGGCGATGTTGTTGATGTGGAGAGTGCAAATTGCCATTCATTTCCTAGAAAATCGGTCTGTGGCGACCCCCCCCCGTTGGGAACCACTGAGTTAGAAGAATAGTTGTTGCAGGGCGTCAAAGTCGAGAGTTTCGTTTTCATCCCTCAAAAGCATGTTATGAAAAGGTAATCAGCGGTCGTGGCTTAAAATAGAGGTTACCCGTGCAAAAATGCAACAGAATGTTATCGAGAATTAATGGAATCTTGTGTCTAAAGCGCATCACCGTATAGGACCGTTGCATGTAGAGGTCTGCACCGCCGCCGCCGTGGTCTAGGCCGGCGCGCCGGTGAAGAACGCCGATTGTACACTGCGACATACAATCAGCTTCAAAACTTTTTATAAAATTGCACCTAAACTTTCAACTGATTATTTTTTATCTGGATACTTTTAAACCTTTTTTTACAGGCCGATTATTCCTGATTGGAAACATCAAATATAAATAAAAGAAAATTAGCAGCTATAGTTAAAAGATGACTTGATTTTTTGAAACACAAGTTGCATTTCTATCATGAGTGGGAAACTGGATAAAAAATCATAAAAACAGCTATTTTCATAATTTTTTTACAGAGATATCTCTTGATACAGCACTCCGCCTCTTCAAACTTAATTCATATCTTCATTTAAATTTAAAAATAAATCTTTCCTTATTACGTAATGTTTCACTTATCATTTAAACTACCCATCACTATATTGCTTTTTTGAAACCAATGCAAAAGTTTGTCAGAGGTCATTAGTCAGAAATGACCAATGTTCTAATTGCGAACACAGTGAAAACTCTATACAATTCCCTCTCCCCCCCCCTGTTTAAATGACTAATATCCTTTAATTAACAGATTAGAAAACAAAATATGCAAAAAATTAATTTAAACTATCCCTGGATCTGAATTCGGTCTTTAAAAGGTTAACGCTGGTAACTTGTAAAGATGCATTTTAATTTTTTTTTACTCAATGGTGAAATCTGATTGCCTTATAAACTGTTTAAACATTGCATTATACCTCAAAAGAACATAATAAGTTTGGAATGGTTCATGAGATGGTTGTGGAGAAAGAAGGAAAGAAAAATAAAAAGTAAAAAACGCTAAAAAGCAAATAATGTATCATCGTATACTGATAAGTAAATGTATCATGAATGTGCCATATAAACAACATAAACCTATCCGATTTTGATAAAATCTATTGTTTCAGTTTTGAAGTAGAAATATTTTTAAAGTGTACCACAACGGCAAGCTCATAATCAGGAGCCCCACAAGTGGCCGAGAGTATACCGATCTGAACTGGGAGACTGAAGGTGACTGGCTCAAAACCAGGTAGCGACCGCCGACCTAACCGTTCGGAATTTTCCGTAGTTTCCTCCGAAACTTAGCGTAAATATGGGTTAGGACCCCTTAGAAAGAACCCCACGAAGGGCAGCCCACCGCTCGGTCTAGAGCCCAGGTGTAGCTAATTGGCCGTAATCCCACAACACAACGCAACAGCATCGTACTGAAGATGACGGTTTCATTATTGCTGTAGTCTTAAAAAAATGTCATTTGAACGTCGATTTATATACATATAAATATATACTGGAAGTCAAAGCCCGTTGTGGAGGCAATTACAACGGCAGCTTGAAAATACATATGTCGAAAATATGTCTACGCTCAATATATTTAATCTTCGTGCGCCTAAAGAAAATTACTTCACATTCAATTTTTATCGTATACCCAAGTGGAATTTCATACTCTTCAGGAAACGTGCGGAAACTTCTCGCATTCGACCGATTTCGTTTTGTATACAACCCCTCTTACATCGATGCAGACTATCATTTTTAATAAAACAAAAGTTAATCTATGTTATCTGGAAAAACAATTTTAAACGAATTGGAATCGCAATTTTCCCTTCAAAGCCTGATAAACGTGATTTCCCCACACAGCACACTTTGTCCAAATCAGGTCTGATAGATATCTAAACTGATCTATAAAATCCAGGACATTTAAAGTATATTTATAGCCAGAGAAAAATACACAACTGTAGAACATCTAAATTACTACCTCTATAAGATAGCCTTAGAAGGCTTATAGATATCTAATAGTCATTCGAAACTGGATATCTATTGGAAATGTATCTATGACATCCGTAAGAAATCCATCAGTACACATCTTATGTAGCTAATGAAAAAGATGTCCCATAGATATTTTATTGCCAGTTGCTGCTGAGCATGTGCTGAGAATACTTATTTACTAGTTCGAAATTTGAAGTTATTCTTGTCTTGCTTCGGTTCTAGTTCAAGTAGAGGATTGATTATTATTCATCGTGATAGTCATTAATTGTTAAGATAAATGTATTTTATTATAACATATGTAGTGTTTGCATGTTTTTATTGTATAATACCATACATTGGTAAGAAGTTAAAAATCTTTAGAAGACGTTTTGTGTTTTTTATATTGAAATATTGACGAGAACCTGTTTGGCGTTGATCGCATAAATATTAGAATTCTTTAATGCTCAGTGTTTTCCATCTAAGTTTATCTGTATATATAGTTCGCATAGATTAACATCAAACGCTAATTAGAAGTTAGTTTTATAAGCAAATCAGTTCTGAAATTTTCGCATTTGCGTATGTCGTCATTACATGGGCCTGAGACTTAAATCCATATTAGGCCTACTGGTGCCTTAAACGCTACAGTCAGGTTCAGGAATAAGAATCTTTCATGTATTTGTAGAATTCCACGACTTGGTCATTCCACATTTAATCTTTTAAAAATTTTCTCGAATTATATATTTGAAGGATAATCATCGCCGATCTCCATATTTCACAGTTGACAACTCCAATCTTTTTTGGGTCATTCCTAAAAAAATTGTAAAAACTAGAAAATAATATATATATTTTTAAATAATGGTAAATAGTTTAAATATAACCATGCTTGTTTTTTATTCCGTGCTTATTTTGTTTTATTGGATATTTTTCTTTAAATTCTAGATGAATTTCTAGAGATGAATCTAGATGAATATCCACAATAAAAGTTTTTAATAACTAAAGAGAGAAAAACGTGTTGTCCCGTGTTGAAATTTATACAATTCAAACATTTAGTATAGCTTGTTAAGAATTATAATAATCAGTTAAATTATATGTATCAGGGGCGTAGCCAGAAATTTTTCATGGGGGGGGTTACGACTACTACAACTTATATATATGTATACGTGTGTGTGATAATGTAGTGAAGAATATACAATTTGTATGGCAAAAAAATTCTAATGGGGGGGATTATGACCCTCTAACCCCCTCCCTCCACCTTGGCTACGCGCCTGGTTCTGCCAATCTTACCATAAGGCAGTTTTAAGTGCATGAACAGAAAATAAATGAATTGATGAAAAACGACACTCTATAAATTTTACAGTTGAATATCTGAATATTTCTAAATTGTGCTTTAACATGCCTCTCCACTCAGCTCTTCAATTATAGTAACCATTTTGCAAGTCTTAAACTATATAAAACTATTTTATTTAAAAACAACCACAGCAGGTATATTATTTAACACACTAAGATTAAAATAAAAAGAGTCAAATACGAAATCGATTAACTGTTCAGAAGCCAGTCTCTTGTATGATTTCTTTTACATCTTTTTGGTCTGAAAGCGACTAAACAGAGTACGAGGTTGGCCATCTGGGCTGCTGTAGGCTCCGATATATATATATATATCAATACAGGGGCGTAGCCAGAAATTTTTCATGGGGGGGGTTACGACTACTGCAACTCACATATATGCATACATGTGTGTGATAAGGGAGTGAAGAATATACATTTTGCATGCCAAAAAATTCCTCATGGGGGGTATGACCCCCCTTGCCACCCCCCCCCCTTGGCTACGCCCCTGATATGTACAGATAAACAAGTTCTAAAAATGACTGACAGTGTAAAAGTTAACAATTTTTTCTATGTGTAAATTATGTTTTTGTCTGTGTCCCAAATTTTATTCTACTCTGTTACAGCAAATTTAAAAATAAAAATTAATATTAAATAAAAGTTTAATAACACCACTGAACTGCCTGAAGTGTTTACTATTCTCCTGCAGTCAGCCATATTCAATAAAATTTCTAAGAACAAGATAGATTGCCAGTGTTGACTCTAGAAAAAAAAGGTCGCCGGGGGGGGGGGGGCGGGGGGGAATAAAGAATGGGCGCCGTGGTCTTAAAAAGTGCACATTGGGGATCCACTAGAATGTACTGGTAGATAACATACATAGAAACTTGTTTGGAATAATCTGGTCCCAGAAACTTTAACATGAGGAGTTGTAATATGTGTTCTGACTTACAATGCATAATTAGATTTTTTTCCAGTTTGCCTTAGTCCCCGCCCCCATCTTTTGGAGAAAATATCCTCTAGAAACTAAACGAAATAGGAAGAATTATTTCTAGGTAATATTTTGCTATAAACATGACATAAATATGTGAATTATATCTGTACAAAACTAGACGTTATTGATTTTTTAAAAAAAAGAAGTTTTAACATTCTAATTTTGAATTTTCTGCTTATTTTTTTTAATTCGAAATTACGTGACGTACATGTTTATTATTTATAA
Source organism: Cheiracanthium punctorium (assembly GCA_038373885.1). NCBI lineage: Eukaryota > Metazoa > Arthropoda > Arachnida > Araneae > Cheiracanthiidae > Cheiracanthium > Cheiracanthium punctorium. Next base: position 44,541 of record JAWZYV010015790.1, read on the forward strand.
GAATGCATAATACATTTATTGAAGAAGCTTTCAGAAATTTTTAGCCAGACATGATTTGTTAGGCCGTAGGGGAGGAGAGGGGACTCTCGGCCACAATTATTGGACCACATTCAAATACGACACTTCATCTATTGGTACAAACTTTTAAACAGAAAAGGACTTTCAGTGTATGTGGCTTAGGATAGATGTGTTTAGCATGCAATAAAAATAAAAATAATAAAATTTCTGCAATGCAGGATGTATAAAATTTAATGCTATCAATCAGAATTTTATTTAAATTCTTTAGTTTGCAATAATTATTGAATGAATACCAAGTAAAGATTTTCAAAGTCACTGAATATATACCCTTATTATTATTAGACATTATTTAGAATTGCATCGAACAATTTAACTCATCCATCAATTTATAACTATAGAAATAGGGAAAATTGAATTCAATACACAGAAGATTGCTGCAATAAATGACATAATCATACAAATTTTGTATTACATCCAATGGTTGTAATGTAGAACACCATATCAATTGAAATTACTGAAATATATATTTGTTCTTCCTCTTTCACTTCTATTTTAATGTTTGCTAATTCATGAAAAGTGAATATAAGTTTTTTGAAAAGACCTCTATTCTTTAAAATAAATAAAAATAATTACTACATGTAAGTTTTTTAGCAGGTATAAAACAGCAGGTATAAAATATTTTTTTTAACACACGGAATATTCCAAAGGTATAAAATAAAGTTTAAAATATTTTAAATAATTTTTTTAATGAAGCTTTATTTTTAGTTTCTTGTAACGTACTTAAAAAGGTCTTTAAAAACACTACATTTTCCTTCTTAAACTTTGGTTTAATCTTTAAGATATTAAATATTAAAAAGATATTAAATATTTTATTTTAACTATTAAATGTTTTTAATCAGCTGATTAGAACTAGTAACATCCTGATACAAAAAGTACTTACAAAAATGATATATTAAAAAAACTTCCAGAATTATTTAGAAATTTTTTTTAGTTTTTAAAAACTCAAAATAAGCTTAAATTGATGAGAGTTTGTTCTATAAATAACCTAGCTGTTAATTTATGACCCAATTTGTTTTCTGAAGACATCCTTTCCCAGAACTAGCTTTCTTTTGCTTTTAATATTTTCTTCATTCACTAAAATGTTGAGAATTTTTTTAAAAATCAGAAGATATATAATTTGAATATTTAGAATACCAAATCTTCTCAATAGTCAGAGTTACCTAATTCTGCAGTTGCTCCACTTTTATATAAGCAAAACTGTTGCGTAATAAGAGAGGGGCGCAGGGGTCCGCCAGATACAAGATAAAAACAAAGATTGGGGCCGGCAGGACACTTAGAAATAATATGGTGGAAAACTAAAGGAACGAAATGGGGGTACAGAATGTTGAAACTTATCACACTAAAGGAAAAATCCGAGCAACTTCGCGCTGGACCAACTTTTCCGACGGACTTGAAGGCGTGATTATCTTTAAGGGTTGCAAAAGTAAACAAACTCTCTCCGACGCTAAATAGTCATCGCATCGCTGATTTGGCGGGCAGGTTCTTATTTTACTTATCGTGCGTTGGTATATTTACATCGGATCGACAGCATCGGATGGGCAGCAATCTCTAATTCCAAAGTCCACTTGAACGCGGCCATAATTTTATTTACACGTTATTCTGACATCGAGCCAAGCTTCGAACGTAGTAGTAGTCGCCATTGTTTGAAATTGCTTATGACGTAGCAGGAAGAAGTACTCTGATTGGCCGAAATTTCGTCCGACTCGGATTTTTTCCTTCGGACAGGAAAAAGTTGGAGTTCGCGGTCGTCAAGGTAACGGCGGAGAAAATCGGCCGAAAACTTGATTTGCAAGGAAAGTTGGCCGGATTTTTCTCAGTGTGATAGCCCTATTAGAAAGAATAGGGCGCGCAACGCAAACTAAAGGATGTCACCGGGCCAATAACCCTAGCGCTACACTGCTAAAGTAAAAGATCATTATTAAGCTCTAATAGTGGTAAAAGCATAATGTGTTTCAATTGCTGTATTCGCAAAACTTCGCAAATCGCTCGATTTTCAGACTAATTTGAATGGATAAAGCCACTGAACATGGTAGACAGCTCAAGTGTTGAAGTTCCCGCGTTTGGGCCCGGCCGCGCGGAAGTCGGTCTGGAGTTTTGGTTGGTTTCATCCAGATGTAACGTTAATACACGTTAGAACTCCTTAAAAAGTAACCCAACCAAGACACCTCCCTTGGGAAATGTCCCTTGTCTAGGCTTGCCATACAAAACAAACAAATCCCGCAGAATTTTCGAATCGCAAAACGTCGTTTTGCCAAGGTGTACTTTCTGTATCATCCATAATTATATATGGTTAGTAAATAACTGTTACAACTTCAGAATAATATGTGCTAAGAAAGGCAATTAAAAAGAGTAAATCGTTCGGGGAAGATAAAAAAAATCTTGGCCAGTGTGCAAAAATATTAAAAACATCAAGACAAGCAATAACTATATGCAGCTGGCAACGAACTCTGGAATAATAATTGTTTAATAATTCGCAACTACATATTTATCAAATGTAGCTACTGATATTTGAGGATTTAAGGATGGAATCAGAAATTTTTAAATAACTTGAGAAAATTTTGAATTTCCAACCGTATTTTCTTCCCTCTACTGTATAGACAAGCGACATCTCCCAAGGGAAGTGCCTTGATTGGATGACTTTTTAAGGAGTTCTAACGTGTATTGACGTTACATCTGGATGAAACCGCTGTTCTGTGGATCGGGATTCTCACTTGAGTCAGCAAAAACAATGCCAGAGGCACAAACAATGCAAAACATGTCAGAGGGGACACTTTTCGTGTTACTCTGCTCGCGCAAATGAAAACAGAGACAATGAAAAAAGGCAGTAACAGTATTTCGATCGAAAAAAATAGAATATTTGAAAAAGGCATTTTATTAAATTACATTTGTGAGTAAGTAACATCCAATTTCATAGACGGTTTTTGTGAAAGGGCCGTTTTCAATCGAACCTATTTTTTAATGGGGTTATTGTATTCAATCGTATTTCTGTGAAGGGGCCGTTTTAATTAACGTATTTTCGTGATGGACCGCAAATGGTATCTAGGAAATAAAAAGTGGTGATTTCTGACTTAGAATAATAAATATATAAAAGCGGGAAGGCGCAGAAAGGCGCATATTAACTTTTTAGAGATATATTGCATTTATTTATATAAAAAAAATAGAATTGCGATTGTTTTATTTTTACTTTACTAAATTCATACCGCCTGCGAGTATTTTGAAAACCAACAATTTTATGTGAGTTAAGCACAAAATTTTAAGATCTTTTTACTTGTCTCATTGATTCACCAGAGAATCTCACAGAATGAAAAGATTGATTTGGGGGCAAATATCCAAGCTTTTACAATTTTTTGTATACTTCACTCTTTGACGACTTTTAAATTTTTTGTTGATTTCAACACTTCTCGACTTTTTCTGCTTTTATTATGACTGCCGGCAGAACATATTTGCCACGGACGATTCCTTCGCGCCGGATTAAAGAAATTACGGTACTTACGTATTATCCCGGCGGTCATTCCCGTCAAGCTATTTTTCCGTCAAATGAGTTGCCAATCGTATTAAAAACTATTGATTATTTCATATGCCCGGCATTTCTCTTGGCAAAAAAAAAAAATCGCTCGTCTTGCGGACCGCCGGGATAATACGTAAGTACCAGAATTACCTTAATTATGGTTTATAAAGTTTCAAAAGCCACGAAGAGGTAATATATACTAAATCTGTGCCTCTCATCTTTATTTTTCTTTTTCTTTTTTTGTGGGGGAGGGGGGGAGTGCTACTTGTGGATTACAGCTGCCACTGAGCATGGCGACATTAGAATTACGCCAAGATCGCAGCTATGCTTTAGGATTGCAAATGTTCTCCCAAGATTGGTACAACCTTGATATAATCCCCTTTTTGGCGCTATTGTTCATTGGGGACTACTTTCGGCGGGATAAATGACATGATATGGCAATGGCTATCCATTGTTTGCTTTTTTTTTTTTCATGAAGTATCAATTGAAAATCTAGTGAATTAAACTTGAAATATGCTGGCAAACTGTTGCCACTCGTATTCGGAACCATCAATAATTTCGTGTGTCCGGCATTTATCTTAGCGAAACATCGCTCATCTTGGCGGACCGCCAGGATAATACGTAAGTATCTTAAAAATCTATAAATATATAATCCAAACATATATCTCTGTTCAAAAAGGAATATTTTAAAGTAAGTGGTGATGGTAGTTTGTAGCCAAAATGGAACTATATTAAAACTGATCAGCAAGATTCTCCCACCACCATCTAGGCAATATTTCGCCTGTTCGGCGATTGAATTTTAGTGGTTGGTTTTCGCCAAACGGTGCGATCTTGTGGTGTGGTAACACGGAGTTTAAAAAAGCTATAAATCAGTGTTCTGTTCTATCTTTAAAAAAAAAATTAACATTCTATTTATATCATACCGAAGCTATTCTAAAACAATCAACGAGAGTTTCGAAGGAAAGCGAAACAATTAAATCGGTTGAATCCTAATTTAAGCCCCTCCCCCCTCACTCTTGCTAAGGTCTCGAAAAATATTCATGTGCAGTTACCATGACAACTTTTTTGTATTTATGTGGACAGGGGCGGCCCGGCAAGGTAAGCATCGCATCGGGGCACCATTTTGAACTCAGCAACTGAGTAAAATGTGATCTTGAGCATAAAAGGGGACTCCTATTTTACGTTTGCAGGGGGCGCCACGTAACCTAGGGCTGACCCTGTAACGTGTTAACAGTAACAAAAGAATATTGTTTTAATTTAAAATTAAAATGGCGGCTCAGAACAACATGTAAGTAGAGCAATATACTTTTTTTAATTACATTTGGATGTCAATTATAATGGATTTTTAATAAGTAAGTGTCTTCAAATTCTTTAACTGGTGCATTTATTGCTAATTTGTTAACGTTCATTTTCATCTAGCTCCTCTGGAACGATAAAACTCGTGCTTAAGCGCCATCCTGGAGTTTGTATGGGAGCTATAAAATTCCTGAAGATTCATGACTGGGAAGCTCGCTAACGTGAGTCGATTTTTTAAGTTTGGGAGAGCTGGTTAAAGTAGGAATCAACTGAAGTGGCTGCTGGTTGCAAACATTCAAGCTGTTCTGGAATAATTTTTCATTAAGGTGAAGTATTTTTAAGTCGGTTTCGTTGTTTATAAAAATCATACTTGTTTGCACTTGTAGACTATAGTGGCCACTAAAGTTCAGTCGCCAAGCAACTAAGATATTGGTGATAAAATCTTAAGAAAACGTTTGTTTCCCTATAAGCGTTTACAGTCCTAAAAGTGTAGTTGTGATCTTGGCATGATATTTATGTCGCCAAGCAAGATCAGTGGCAGCTATGACTTACGAGTACTACACATTTTTTTTGTTTTTTTAGTTAGTGCGACAGTTATACGGAAGATATTGCTTTACGTAGTACTTACGTATAATCCCTGCGGACCGCCTTTTTATATAAACTGGTACCTATAACGGAATCCACAAAGGGCATTCCAAAAAAACTGAGAGTTATTTTTTTACGCAGTGGCAACACCGCGAAACTAAAAAATAGAAGTGCAGTCGATTTTTTCAAACTGTTAACTGTGCGTTTATACAAAATTCTAAACGAAGCAAACCATTTTATTTTCCTAGTTCCGTGCTTGTTTAAAGAACTGTTTTATTTGCCCTACAGAAATGGAGATGAGTGATGACATTACATCACGATAATGATCGCCCGCATGTCACTATACTTCTGTTCAGCAATATCTTAGTAAATGCAATATTAAAATCATGCCACATCCCCCTTACAGTCCAGATCTCGCACCATGCGATTTCTGGCTGTCTCGGACGTTGAAGGAGAAGATCCGTGGCAGAAAATTTAACAGATTTGGAAGTTATTTCAGCAGTGGAGGGTTCTTTGAAGCAGCTTCCAGAAAAGGGCTTCTCTACTTGTTTTGAAAAGTGGTTTGAGCGATGGGACCATTGCATATCATCTGACGGAAGGTATTTTGAAAAAGAATGATTCATTTTTTGCTGTAAATATATTTCTTGATTTTTTATGATTTTACTCTCAGCTTTTATGGAATGCCCTTTGAATAACGGGTATCCAAAACGGATTAAAATCGGAAACGATTGAAGCTTTGCTAACAGAATAGTGCTTACGTTATTTCAATTCAAGGAGGAAAAGAGCAAAAGATTTGACACAACTTTAGAATGTGCCATTTCTTGGCAACTTTTGCATTTTCGATGATCGTAATTTTGTCAAGTCTTTGTATTTAGAGCAAAGAAATTGTCTGGAACACTCTGCTGCTCCATTATTTTCGAGTTGCCATAATGAGAAAAGTCCCATCTTTCAAAGTTCGCCGAAATTCAAAAATCGCACTAGGGGCAAATACAAAAGAGTTCCCTTAAGTTTTTCTGAAAATGATAAAGATATACCTTGTACAACCCGCTCTCCTTGGACAAAATTCCCCGATCTATACCATTTTCAATGCCAGTTTGATCTCCGAAGCGTGTACTGACACATCAAGCTTCTTAGAGTCAGTCAAGTATTTCTTCAAGTCTACGAAGGAAACACCTTTACTTTTTTTCCTTGACACTGACGAATGGCATTCTGGACTCTTTTGGAAACAGAAATGTTCTTTACGGTTTTGGAGTTATCCTGAGCATGTACCAGTTCTTTGGCTTTCATGGTTAAATGATTGATCACAAATTACTTAAGTCCAATTAGTTGAAAATTATGATGATGTAAAATGGAATTATACTGGTTTGATGCTTGTAGTCGAAAGGAAATATTTAAAATGAGTTGGTTATTCTAAAATTGCACCAGAAATAAGTTGCGTTTGCATATTTTTCAACTCGAGAGAAATGAATGAGGAAAAAATATTTAGATCTCTAGTCAAGAACATGCGAAATAAGGAATCAGTGGATTGGTCTACTTATTTATTCATCTGGTATTATTGTACCAGAATACTATGACCTGTCATTCACAGCTCATCATATCAAAAAATGACGTCATTTTTAGGTCATGGGTTTAAAAGTGTATTAGAAATTCAATTAGGTTAACAGGTTTTGGAAAAAAATACGGTACTTACGTATTAACGCCACCGCAGCTACAGATTTGACGGTTTTTAAGTGCTGCCAATCTACACCTAAAATTTTTGCGACAAATCATAAAATAAAACACTTTATTTAAAATCAAAACAGTTTAAAAAATCAAAACACTTTATTTAAAATCAAAGTAGTCAATCGGATTTCGGTGGAAAATGGGCCGATATAGAGCTTAACATACAGATTTGGCGGTTTTTAAGTGCCGTCAATGTACACCTAAAATTTTTGCGACAATTCTTAAAATAAAACATTTTATTTATGATTACTAATCATTAAAACGGGTTGGAGTATTTTTCTTTGAGAGGCTGACTCAATTTCCCGGTCTGTGGCTTTCCGATGATATCCTATAAGCGCAACTTCTGCTACGGTGGCGTTAGTACGTAAGTACCAAAAATACTTTACGGGAAGAATACTTTACGCATGAAAACATGGATTGATATTTAAGCATAGGCATCATGTATAGAGCTTTCAAAACGGTTCCATATTCATGTTCGGTAATACGAATTGATGCCATCTATATGGGAAAACAATTGTATAGACTGCTACTGGCCACAACACAGAAAAAGCGCAGCCGTCGCCAGCGCTCGATTTAATTACCAGCAACAGCTATGTTGGACAAATCCCCAATTTCAAATAACTTATTTACCACAGCTGGCTGTATGGCACTCGACTGGCTATTCGTTCGGCTGCTGTTTTGTTGGTTGCTAAGTCGAGCGATGGCTACGTCTCTGCTATTTCAGGATTGAGCAGTCCATCATATAGAGGGTTCTTTAAATAGTGGA
>JAWZYV010015791.1:0-51342 GCA_038373885.1 Cheiracanthium punctorium
ATTTCTATCATTTTGTTCTTCACGGGAACAGTGAGAAAAAATACTTTTTTTTTTGCTTATGTACTAATTGCAAATCAAAATTTCATTAGAATATTCATTCTCTTTCTTTTCTGTTAATTAAATTATTAATGCCCAACCTCTTGTATAAAAATTTAACAGTTTCCATATTTTTTTTCAAAAATTCCCCGCAAAATTTTAATAAATTCGGTTATCCGGGATATTCTCTTCTCCAGGACGAGGGATTTCCCGACCATCCCGATTCATCGGGAGTCCACTGTATATCACACTTAAGTGCGTATTTAAAATATAAAAGTGTTTCAGGTTTTCTTTCTTTTTCTTTCCTCCATGCTTCGCTGACTAATTCTGTTTTCAGGTGTAAACGCGAGTCATGCATATCAAATGAACAAAGCAAAATCTCTCACTTAACGCGAACAGCAGATTAAAAGCTTTCACTTTACATTACTGCAGCGATTAACGTAGTGAAAGCAGCCTGTTTAAAAGACAGCTTAATTCTTTTTCAAAGCCGAAATAGGAGTGTCTCAAACTTTTTCTGAGGTGGAGCACTTGAAAAGTTTTTGAATTTCGTCGGAGCAGCTTGAGTAAATTTGAGTCTAGTGAACTGGATGTTAAAAAGAAAGATATTTTTTCGCGGAGCACACTCTGAAAGAACTGTGCACCCTCTAACCGCATAATCAATGTACGATCCGTGAGCGCACTTACAATTTGCACGATCATTGCTCAATACTTTGACGAACATCGACATCATGTCTAAAGTGTTGACGTCAGAGAAACAGGAATTTCTGATTTTTTAAAAATAATTATGAGTAGATATATTTAGCTTAAATTAAACATAAGTTTCTTAATCTATTATATTAATGTGAAAGTTTGTTTGTCTGTTTGTTTGTTTGTTCGTCCGGGACTCCTCCCACACCGTTCGACAGATCGGCTTAAAATTTTGCACATACATGTAAAACGACATAGGCTGCTTTAAAATTCTAGAAGTACACCCGTTCCCTAATTTTTTTAAAGATTTTTCGCAATTTTCAGGGTAGAAAGCTACACAAATGTCCGATTTCAACACATTCGTGAGCATAGTTAATAAAGTAAGATTTATTACTTTCAATAATTCAAGTCAGACTGGCGTCATTTTGATGTCATGAGTGTAAAAATGCATTACAAATCCTAACTAAATTAACAAGTTTTGACAAAAAATTACACCACGAGCGAAATAATAAACTTCCATACAGATTATTAGATGCTGTAAAAAATAAAATAACGTGCTTTTTTTTTTTTTTTTTTTTTAGCACTCGGGTGCTATTTCTTTCAAGCACGGGATTTTTGTCTACGCGGCGCGCCGCGGTCACTTTTCCGTTTGATTCATGTTTTCTGCAGAGTGATTTGATCACGAAGGTAGATTTGATATTGCTAACTGAAACAGAGACGGCCCGAGGGGCGTGCGGGGCCCCAGGCGAAGCGCAAGAGCGGGGCCTCTTCTCTATCATGTCTTATGAGATAGCAATAAAATGGCCCAGGAGCGGGGCCTTAGGCGATCGCCTACATTCGCAACCCCCTTGTGCCGGCTCTGACTGAAACATGGACTTCAGATGCTTTTCAAATACCAGGATTCACTTTTTTCGAACGGATAGACAGGGGTTTCCAAAACAGAAAGCCATCTAGAGTTACGATTTTTATAGAGGACAACTTTATAAAAAGAATATGAAACACTTTACCCGTGCCTGCACGAGCCAGATCAATGGTGTTCAAATGGTCATTGCATATATTCAAGATAAAGTGAGGTTTGCAGTTACACACGCTAGTCCTCGAATTTCTGATGAAGATAAATTAGACACTATATTCGAAACGTTACTGAAGGAAGATGATTGCAAGACTGTTTTAGTAGGAGATTTTAACATAGAATTAAATTCCGATCAAGGATCCGATTTCATTACTGAAATGGATACTTTAGATTTTCCAATACGCACTAATACAGAACATTTCACCGCTAGGGGCGAAACAAAAATGAATGCAATTTTCAACAACAAAATTATGCGAACAGGAGTCTATATGAGCACTTACAGTTATCATTTTCCTCTATATGGCAGAATTGATTGAATAGATTTAAAAAAAAAAAAAAAAAACTGAAATTCTTCCACCCGAGTGCGTAAGTAAAATCTGGAAGAATTTCAGATTGTTTTAAAATTCTTTTTTTCTTTTTTTTTCCCACTAATTCATATTAGATAATAATAATAATAGTAGATTTAAGGTAGTAGATTTGTTTGGATAATATGGATTAAAGCACAGTATACCACGTTAATAACTATTTTGTGAAATTAAGAGTGTTATATTCATTATTTTTCAACGATCGCGTCTTATAACTAACTAAACCATAATCCTAAGTATCAGGGGCGTAGCCAGAAATTTTTCATGGGGGGGGGGGTTACGACTACTACAACTCATATATATGTATGCGTGTGTGTGATAATGTAGTGAAGAATATGCATTTTGTATGGCAAAAAAATTTCTCAGGGGGGGGGTTATGACCCCCCTAACCCCCCCGTGACTACGCCCCTGCCTAAGTTGCGTAATATATCCCGCGGTAGTTTCAACAAAAGGACTACTTGAACATTTTTACATTTTGTTTTCACATAGATAGTTACGATTATATTTTAGTAAAATATTCTTTTCCTACCGTGCGAAGAACGGGCACGCAGCTAGTTATAGATAAATTTAATTTAGTGAAGTACTTCTTGAGGCTATTCGTTAAAAATTAAGTTCATACAATTACTATTAGCAACGATACTGCGGAGCTGGAACGTGTTCAGCTCCGCATTTCTTTACCGAACAACCAGGCAATTCAAAATGTGTTTTACCGGGTTGCATATAAACTAACCTTACTGAACTAACCGGGTTGCATTTAAACTAACCTTTGCCAGGGACAAGGCAAATTTCAAGCCTACTGGTTGGCTGCTTTTGCCAGGACCGCAACTAGGGGAGGGCAAACGGGGCAAGTGCCCCGGGCGCCGTGAAGAGGGGGGCGCCAAAATCAGTTATGGTTGCATGAAGATTTTTGTTTTCCAGTTTTGTGACTTTGTGCCCAAGCGTCCTGTCTGAAAAAGCCGGTATTGTTACACCTCTTTAAACATACACAGTTTTTCGAATGGGACATTGTGGAAACGTTTTGTCACAAAGCAAAGGAAAGAGCACCTGGAGACCCATCGGCTGGGGATGACCGATCTGTTTTAGTCGATGAGTCGAGCAGGTCCGATTTAAGGCATAGTCAGAAGCGTAGCTAGAGTTTTCAGCTTCCGGGAAAAAGTGAAGTTTCCGTCTCTCTTTCTGTTTGCTAGAATGGACAACAATGACTGTTCGAAATTATAATTTGGCCTCCCTGTGTGCTGTGTCCGGGACAGATGCTCCCTCTTACTCTTCTCTAGCTACGCCAACTGGACGCAGGCGGCAACCTGCGCCTCTGGTTCAAGGAAAGTGGCGTAAAGATTTCACTTACGATTGAAAAAAACAAACATTTTTACATTTGTAGAAAAAGGCGTGAATATGGTTTTAGCTGTGACACTTTAGCCAAATTGGCTTCAACTAGTTCACTTTTGTATGTTCCATTTTTTAAAAAGAAAACAGTAAAACTAGATGGTCAGCAAGAATGAAAGCTGTTGAAGTAGTTTATAAGTATTTTGATGGCATTAACAGAATTCTGGAAGAATTAATATCCAATCCTCTGTCTACATCGGAAACAGAGGCTCTCTCTTAGAAAAAATGCATAAAAAATTTGAATTTGTTATTTTCACGTGTTTTAGGTTTACCATTAAAAAAAAAGACCGCGTAAACCAATTTCTCCAAGGAAATTATATAACCGCTGATGAAACAGTAAGGCGTACTACGGGTGTAGAATCTTACCTACAGACTCTTCAAAATCCCTCAATAAATCTAGGTAAAAAGGCATAAGCTCTTACCTGATTCCAGCAAAGGTGGGGGGGTTCTGCACAGGCCCCGAAGTGGAAATCTCCAAATTATACCACTTTCTTAATCATTAAAATATCGGTCTTTATTATTAACACAATCCGTTCTTGGTTAACTACAAAACATAAACATAATTAATATATATACATGAAAATATGGTTCTATTTACACTGCACATCTAACTGCGTGTCTACAGTCTAACGAAACCTTGTGAACTACTGAGGCCAGGCAAAAAAGTGCCTAAAAGGGCCCCATCTCGCCGGCGCCGACATTACGTCAAAACACTGCCGGAGTGTCTGGTGTTTTATCGTGGGATTATTCCACATCCTCCGGCCCCGAAAGACAAGATTGTCTTTCAACTTCTGAGTTGAGTTCCAGAGGGTACAGATGTTGTACCGCTCTCTTCAGCAATGTTCCAGTGGACAGTCTCACAGTGCAAGCTCGGATGTTGCCGTCTCGTCCTGCATGAGTTTCTACCACCAGGCCACATTCCCACATCATTCTTGGTTTTTTGTAGTCATAGATCATAACAAAAGTGTCTTTGGTGATCTGTGAAGACGAGTTATTCCTAGGACATCGATGAGCAGATCTCAAGTCCATTACATATTGTAGTCTCCATTTCTGCCAAAATTTATCTAACAAGGTTGATCTGTATCGGTATCTTTTTTCCAGGTCTGACTTGGTAGAAGAAACGTCAAATATCTTTTCGGGTGGCAATGCAGTTATTCTTTTTCCAATTAGAAAATGTCCTGGACACAGTGGACTAGGCTCATCTGTTTCATTATAAACAAAGGTCAACGGTCGAGAGTTGATGATGGCCTCTACTTCAGTTAGAGTCGTTTCGAGTTCTTGATAACGTAAGCAAGCTCTCCAGAGGATCCTTTTGAGGCAAGTCTTTGTGGATTGGACTAGCCTCTCCCAGAAACCACCCCACCATGCTGCTCTCTCAACTATGTATTTCCACTGGATTCTATTTTCACTGAAGAAGTGCTGAACTTCTTGGTTCTTTATTAAGTGAAACATTTTTTGAATGTCTTTATCAGTCCTTTTGAAAGTTCTTGCATTATCTGAATACACTACTTTGCAAATTCCACGCCTTGAAATGAATCTTCTAAATGCTAATAGAAATTCTGCAGCAGATAAGTCATTAACTAGTTCAAGGTGTACTGCCCGTACGACAGCACAAGTGAACAGTGCAACATACACCTTTCTCTCATCTCTGGTATAAAGTGGTCCAAGAAAATCAACCCCACACACTTCAAATGGCAAAGCTTCTCTGACTCTGTCTGGAGGTAAAGGAGAGATCTTCTGCGAGTAAGGCTTTACTCTCAGACGCTGGCAGATGAAGCAATTTCTCAAAATTCTTTTAACTCTCTGTCTTCCTCTCAGAATCCACATTCTTTCTCTATTTTGAGTGAGAGTTTCAGCTATTCCAGCATGACCTATATGTTCGTGAGCATGTTTGATCTGCAGGTCTGAAAAATGATTCAAATCAGGCAAGATTATCGGATGAATTTCTGCAAAGGTCAAATTAGCGTTCTGAAGCCTTCCACCTATTCTAATTATCTTATCTTTATCCAAGAATGGATTAAAATTCGCAATTCGAGAGTTCCTAGGTATTGGTTTCTTCTGACTTAAAGCCTGTAACTCTTCGGGAAAGGCTTCTCCTTGAACCTGCTTAATCCAGTAAATTTCTGCCATTGTTATCTCATCAGCACTTAACGCGTCGTTTTGCTTATTGGAATTTTTCTTTGCGTTGTTAATGAATCTGAAGATCCATGCAGTTGTTCTAAGCAAACTGGATAGTCTGCTAAACCGCTTTAAGTCAATAAGATTAGTCTTCGTATCAGTCATACAATTGATTTGAAGGATGTTTATTTTCTTTGATTTCCGTTTCTCTGATTCGGCTTCTTCAGACCAATTTGATGAATCTATTTTTGGCCAAAAACTACTTTCCATTTTCAGCCACTTTGGCCCTTGAAACCATTTGTCGTTCAAAACAGATTTTGGTTTACGATCTCTTGTTTGACAGTCTGCCGGATTTTCGTGTCCTGGACAGTATGACCAAAGAGTTTTGTCAGAATTCTTTTGAATTTCTAGGACTCTATTCTGCACAAACGGCTTCCAGTCATTGGCATTACCGTGAATCCAATGAAGAACCACTTTGGAATCCGTCCAAAAATAAAAGGTTGAAGTCTTATATTTAGTCAAATGCTTCGATAGATATACTGCAAGTCTAGCTCCAACGATAGCACCCATAAGCTCCAATCTTGGCAAGGATAGTTTTTTCAGGGGCGCAACACGTATCTTAGCAATAACAAATCTCGTTAGTATTTCTTGCTTCTGTGTCTGATATCTTGCATAAATTACAGCGCCGAAAGAGTTTCCACTTGCATCAACAAAGCAATGAAATTGAACGTCATTCATTTCGTCTTCACTGTTTTTCCCAAAATAATGCCTAGGTATTTTCAAGTCTTGAATTTTCTCAAGTTGTGAACACCAATTCTCCCATCTAATTCTCAGTTCTTCCGGAAGTTTATCATCCCATCCTAATCCACTTTTCCACATTTCTTGCATAATTATTCTGGCATTAATTGTAAATGGATTGAGAAATCCAATGGGATCAAAAAATCTTCCTATAATTTGCAGAGCTTCTCTCTTAGTTACAGAATATTTCTTCGGTTCAATTTGCTTCAATAACTCCTTCATTTCGATACTGATTGTATCTTCTTGCACATTCCACTTATACCCCAAAACTTTACAATTTTCAGTGCTCAAATCCTCGGAATTTTCTTCATCATCGAAATGTTCTTGCAGTGCACGAGAATTCGACTTCCATTTACGCATATTGAAACTTGCTTCTTTTAAAACATGCTTTACTCCCTTATAGATTTCTAAGCCTTGTTCCACTTTATCAGCTCCACTGATGAGGTCATCTACGTATAGACAGTTATTTAATATTTCAAATACTTCAGGATATTTCTCTTTATATTTATTTATATGATATTTGATGGTAGCTGATAACAAAAACGGACTTGGTTTTGCACCGAACAATACTCTTTTCATACGTAGTACTCTGGGATTTAGTTTGTCTGATTCATGAGAGTCATCAATCCACAAAAATCTTACGGCGTCTCTGTCAGACGGAGCAATGCCAATTTGAAGAAATGCACTCTCAATGTCCGCTACAAATGCTATTTTATGCAATCTAAAGTTTAGTAAAATGCTGAGCAAATCTGGGTTCAAATGAGGACCTTGATGTAAGCAATCATTCAATGACAAGGAACGATTAGAATGAGACGATGCGTCAAATACCACACGCAATTTAGTGGTAGTTTTATCTTCTCGTATAACCGCTTGGTGTGGCATATAATACGATATAGATGTAGGTTCATCGTTTACAGCCTCTGCTATTCCCTTGTCCAGATAATCTTCAATTACGGCCTTATATTTTTCATAAAGTTCAGGAGACCTGTCAAATTTTCGGGCTAACCCTTTTAATCTTAACATAGCTACTTCATAGTTATCTTTCAAGTCATTGAACTTATTATTCCATGGTAAGCGAATCTCGTACCGACTATCATAAAATTTAACAGAATTCTTGAAATCCTCAAACACCTCACTTTCTACGTCGCTTTGCTCCTTTTCTTGTTTAATACCTAATGAGTCTAATTCCCAGAAATTTTTCAATAAATCCTTTAGTTCCTGATCAGCTTCTGAAAGATTTTGCCCTACTGCTGCTTTCATAACATTAATAGAATTTAACTGCACGGTAACGTCTGTTGATACACTCGTGCCATTGACAGTCCACCCTAACATTGTTTCTGACGCAACAAGTGAATTTGACACTCTACATATTTTCCCAGATACCATTTTCCAATAAAAATCGCTTCCAATTAAAAGAGACAACTGATAATAATATGGATCATTACCATATGTTCTATCCGCGAGCTGCAATTTATTTTCATCAAAATAACGTCTTATTTCCAGTGCGGGAACCCCAATTAGAGCCTCACTTATTTTCGGCGTCTCCAGCACTTCGATAGAAGTACTTTGGCTGCTTATCAGTAGATTTCGCAAAACAACGTTGTATCGTTTGCGCCTTTTACTCACAGCTTCTGTGGAGCCAAAGGAGTGAATTGTGATGTTTTCTTCCCCCACGGATTCCAGTTTTAATTTCTCCGCAATGCTACCTAGTATAAATGAGCGTTGTGACCCAAGGTCAAATAGTACTCTAATCCGTAATCTATTGCCCTTTCCAAGTGCTAATGCAGTTGCGGTTTGTAAATAAATTTCCCTTCCCTCATTTTTGTTTTGAATAGACGATACTACAGTTTCGGAGCTAGAATTATGCTCTTTTTTCTCGCTGGTCTCGCAGATCGCCGTATTATGCTTTCGGGTACATAATTTACACCTACCTTTAAATTTAAATTCTCTAACCAAATGGAATTTCAAACAATTCCAACACCTGCCTTCTTTCTTTAAAATATCCTTCCTTTCATTAACAGGTTTCGGACATTTTTCTATTTCATGATTCCCTTTACAAAATACGCAATAATTTTGACTATCGATACTAGCATTCAATAAAGCAGCAGTAGGTACCTTATATTTCTCTTTAAAACCCCTTTTAAATGAATTGTCTCTATCATCTTGTTCTTTTCGCTTAACAAATGCTTTGCTGCTATAACCTATGCTTTCTTCAGATTCCTTTCTTCGAAATGACAGAGTTCTTTCTCTCGTTACCACTTCCGTTTTTAAATACTCTAACAATTTACCAACATCCCATGATTCAGTTTCATCCTTATAATCCCTATTGTAATTTAACATTATACGATCAGGAATCAATTTAGTTAATATAGGAAACAATAAGTTGCCATACGTGTTCAATTCAATACCCAAAGACTTTAAACTGCGTATTTGTATTTCGCACGTGTCATACAACTGACGTAGATCCTTAAGATTCGAAGAATTTCGAACTGGTGATAAATTTAAGAGCTTGTTTATGTGCGCTCGAATCAAAAGCTCTTTTCTTCCAAACCTGTCTTCTAAAATTTTAACGGCAGTATCGTAATTGTCTTCAGAAATCGAAAGTCCTTGTATTGCAATCTGAGCCGAATCTTTAAGAAAATTCTTTAAATAGGTGAATTTATCGACTTTGTTCAAGCTTTCGTTTACATGAATAGCGGACTTAAATTGACACCAAAATTCTCGCCAGTTTTCAAAATTACCATCAAATTTCTCAATGTTTATTTTAGGCAATTTAATACGAATTTTATTTTCCGATATAACAACGGGCGTAGCTGAGTTCGATAATGCTGATAAATTCGATTCTTTGTGACTTAAATTTTCCCGTTCAATTTTCCTGTCTGGTTTTAGCAAATCTCTTATGCAACAATTTGATTTTGCTTTAATCGATATTAAATTTTCCCTATATTCTTGATTAGTCTCAACTTCTTCTTCTAATTTCTTTAAATCTGTTATTTCGTTTTCTATTTTTTCATCGAGTTCAAAAAGTTTCGTTTCTTTATCAATTAACAGTGCCTTTTGTTCTTCTAACCAATTTAAAGTAACAGTTGAGGTCTCATTATTCAACGTGTTGTTTATTTTGTTAACCAATTTCGTAATAGAACTTTTCGTTCCCGTTCGTTTAGTTTTTAACTGTTCCAGAACATTGACCGACATTTTCCTACTTTAGGTATTCAATTAAATATAAATCAAATATATTTTCCAAATCGAGGCCCCACGTTGGGCGCCACTTGTAGAATCTTATCTACAGACTCTTCAAAATCCCTCAATAAATCTAGGTAAATAGGCATAAGCTCTTACCTGATTCCAGCAAAGGTGGGGGGTTCTGCACAGGCCCCGAAGTGGAAATCTCCAAATTATACCACTTTCTTAATCATTAAAATATCGGTCTTTATTATTAACACAATCCGTTCTTGGTTAACTACAAAACATAAACATAATTAATATATATACATGAAAATATGGTTCTATTTACACTGCACATCTAACTGCGTGTCTACAGTCTAACGAAACCCTGAACTACTGAGGCCAGGCAAAAAAGTGCCTAAAAGGGCCCCATCTCGCCGGCGCCGACATTACGTCAAAACACTGCCGGAGTGTCTGGTGTTTTATCGTGGGATTATTCCACAACGGGTCTTTTAAATTTCTGGAATCAACCAAAGCTATATTCGCTGCAATAACAGAAGCAAAAATAATAGCTAATAATAATTTACTTCCTGATTTTAATGAAAAACAAAAATGGAAGAAAAAAATGATGTTTGTTGAATCTTGCGAAGATGAAAGTTCGAAATTTTCAAAGATTGAAAAATTTAGAATTCCTCTATTAGAAATTACCGATAAAATAATGAGTGAGCTAAAATCTCGTTTTCAGGCTCTCGAAATGATTAGCGATAACTTTAGAATCCTGAATGCGATAAAATCCACCAGATGAATATAGAAGAACTGAAATTCGAAGCTCAAAAGTACGCACGTCTATATAAAAAATGACCTAAATATAGAAGAGTTTTTAGGAGGAAGTTTTAAAAATCACTCTCCATTGATTGACGACGCTATGGAAACAACACCTGCATCAATACCTGCATCAATACACCTTTTGAGTCTCATTCATAAGCATAACCTGGAAGAAGGCTATCCAAATTTGACCACAGCCTTAAAATTATTAATTCTTCCAGTAACACTTGCATCAGGTGAGAGAAGCTTTAACAAGCTGACAATTATAAAAAATTAAAAAACTCTATAGAGCAAAATTAACTTTCCAATTTGCAGTGGCGGCTCGTGGGATACAGCAAGTACAGCCGGGCTGCACTTGAAATTATCAGCACATACTTTAAAATAATTTATTCTACTAATTTTCCTAAATTGAGGTTAGAATTATGGAATTCCTACGGTAAATTTAAAAAAATCTCCGAAAAAAACCAAACGAAAGAAAACGTATTGTGGCCGGATCGCTTATTCAGAAAAAAAAGCACTTTAATCTTCCCGCAATTCAATTGGAAAAATCTTTGGTACAGCCCGGAGCGCTGAAAAGAAAATTGGCAGCACCGTTGCCATGACAACGACTACGTAAGCAGCCTCTCCGGCAAAGGGAGTATGCAGCTGATGCAGCCGATGAACGATTTTCTAACGGCGGCTGAATTTGAGAACTCGACTGATTGGCTCGGACGAGAATTGAGGGAGGGGGTGAGGAGAATATATGTTCGGAAAACTCTCGATTTTATATTGCTGAATTTATCAAGAAGGTAAGATTGAATAGACGCTTATGAATGGACAATTACCCATCAAAGCAGTATTGCTTTTAAGTAAGCAAGAACTGGCATTTAGAGGACATGGCGAGCGAGAATATTCGTTAAACATGGGAAATTTTAAAGAGCTTTTAAAATTATTGATATCTGAATTAAAACAACGCCTTTTTATGGGGACATCACTGACCGATTCGCATGTTTAAAAGAAAGGAGGATTGATTTGACTTATAAAAAATAAGTAAGTTTTCTTCTTTTTTTTTTTTTTTTTTTCTTTTCTTCTCAAGTTATGGTTACAAAAGAAAATTCTAAGGAAACTTCAAATCAGACACGGATTAATGCAATTTTGAGGATAAGAGCGGCTGGTTGAAATTTATGTCCATTTTATGGAAGTACTAGCTGCGTGCCCGTTCTTCGCACGGTAGGAAACGAAAATTTTCCTTACATGTGTAATTCGAAATTATTCGTGATGTGGAATTAAAAAAAAAGAGCAAAATTATTTGACTCTTAATGTAAAGTTTGTGTCATGAGTACTAACCTGATCATTGCAGTATAATGACTCAAAAAACTACGTCAGTGTCATTCACTGTCAAAAAAGTGGAAAGCTTAATGGTTTGCAGAGAACTCCTGGCTTTCAAAATGTCTTATTTCTACATAATACTGTTTTTTAGGCTCAAGTTGTAGCATTAAATACCTAAGACACTACATGAAATGGAGCACCATTTATTTCTTTCCGAACATGTACCATATAAGGAAAGTATTGTAATCATGAAAAAATTCGACTTCGTGATTTTGGTGTATTCACACGGTTTGAGGTCTTCTGAATTCATTTATGCTATTTTCAAGAGATGTTTTTAAAATAGCTGCGCACCCGCTCTTCATACGGGAAGAAGGGAATATTTTACTACTAAAATCATATCTGCATGTGACAAAACAGAATTTCATTTTTAAAAAAGTTCAAGTAATCTCCTCTGTTGAAATTACTGCGGGATATATTAACGCAAATTAGAATTACTTTTCATTTAGTTGGTGTAAGACAACCGTTGAAAAAGGATAAACACTTTTAATTTCATGAAATATTTATTAACGTGGTACATTGCGATTTATTCATATTATCTTTACAAATCTAATAATACTACCTATTACGTACATTAATACTATCTATACTCGCTTCTCCCTCTTCAAGGCTCCCTTAAAAGAAACAGCTTAGATTATTTGGCCTCAATGGGATCTTGTGATTCTGTGGCGATTCTTTGCAATTTACGCATTAGCATAAATAATAATCATTTCACATAATGGTTGCCATTAAAGAAACTCTCCATATATATTTAATTTATACATAGTTTTATAAGATTGGCGTATTTAGCGCCGCAAACCATTTCATCTTTGGGGAGAAAATATCCAAGGGGTGCCATTTTAAATATCCATGTATCTAATATAGCGATATCTTTTATATCCTCCATAGTCCTGTCTCCTGAAAAACATCAAACTGTGTAATCTCGAGGAGCTACTTATTCCCATTTTAATTGTGACAGGGCGTTAGAGTTGCAGAGTTTACAAATTTCACGCATTTTTTTAAAATTTATGACGTCACTGTTTGACTGCCGTAAAGGATACCCCGGTAGATTGAGGGAGTTAATTTCGATATTTAGCATAATTGTTTTCAAACGGTATCGTTAAAACTTTGCGTTGGACCTTTATGGAGGAACGTAATTCAACGTGAAAATAAAACTATACTCGCAACCTGCATGCGTATGTTAGGCAACGCCTGCGCTAAATTAAATGCCAAAAATAAAAATAGTAAATAGAAAAATTTTAATATATCGCGCTTTGAAACGAACTTTGTAACTTTTAAAATGAACATTTTCAGCGCCGTGAAAACATTTCAATTTTTAAATAAGCACCGGATTAAAATACCACTTCTAATAATAATAGTGAATTTCTTAGTTTATTTCTACAGTAAAGTTTAATCAAAATATTGTCTCCCTGTGTTGAAAATAGAGCTGGAATAAATGAGTTAAAATTATGGCGTAACGTCGGCGTAGCATTTGACGTCATAGATCCTCACTTGCGAATTGAAATTCTGATATCCCATTTAAAAACTCGATTGGTTGAAAAAACCCTTTTTTTTAATCCTTTCTGTGGCAACAACCGAACATAAATTCTCGTGCGGTGATCGCAATGTAATGAATGGCGTAAGATCGCGTTGATGCTATTAAATTCTAAACATTAGGCTGCATTAAAATTCGTAAAAAATCATCTAATTTACATAATTTTTTCGTTTTTATTTTAAAAGAGGGAGAAAAGAATGTTTCACGATTTGTCAAAATATCTAAAAGTTATGACGGATAGAATTCAAGATGCGACAGTTTTAAAATTATTTTACGAAAAAAAATCGCGAAGCAGATGTTTAGTAAAAAAATTCCTAAAAATCGGTAAATCATTTTACATATTCAGAACAAACTGTTTTTAAAAGAAAATTTCTTCCTCTATCCGATGATACAAATGCCGTTTTGCTGCGAGCGTAATTTCCGCCGTTATTACGAATTAGGTGAGAAAAAATGCCAAAAATCGCATAAAACATAAAATGAAAAAAAATCTAGGTCGAATTTTGAAAAAATCGCTTCGAGGTGCACAACTACATATTTACATCTTCCCGAGTACCAAATTTGGTGTTTCTAGGTGTAGCCGTTTGTCCGTAACGCTGCCGACAGACACACACACAGACAGACACTTTCTTTTATACTTAGTAGAGAAAATAGGATCTCTTACATTTTTTAAGTAATTTCTTTTTTTTTTTCCCCTCGGCGAGGACTTAATCCGCCAGCTTTCGAATTCAGTAACAAAGATTTTCCAATCCTGTCCGGAGGAAAGGGGGGGGGGGCTCATATGCTTCCGGCTGCACTAACAGTTTTGACCACGGGCCGCCACTGCCAATTTGAGTATTATTTCAATCGAACACAAAAAAGCGTCATTGATTTCTTACGATGACATTATTAGAACTTTTGCTGCAAAGAAAGCTCAAAATCCAAATTTTTGAAAAAAAAAAAAAAAAAAAAAAAGAAAGAAAAAAATCGATATTTCTTTTACTTTTCCGCGTAAATGTTAATAGATTTTTTTTTTCAAGTTTTGATTTTAAATTGTAAATTACATCCTTAATTTAAAAACACAATTGTATGTAAAGTTGTTTCGAACTGAAAATAAATAGATATAAAGTTTAACCGACTTCCGAATTGATAATAAAATGACATCGCCCTGATGTTTAAATTGTCGAAATGCTAGGTTATGATTTTATTTCTTTCTAACGGCATTTATTGGATGTCTTTCTGTTTAAAAAAATTCTCTCTCGCTTTTTTTTTTTTTTTTTTTTTTTTTGAGGGGGTGAGGCCATAATTAAAGTTTGCCCCGGGTGTCATAAACTTTAGTTGCGGCTCTGGCTTTTGCAGAGCTTTTCGTGCCGTCATACCAAGGGCGGCTCCAGTGAGGGGGGCTATGGGGGCCATGGCCCCCTCCGAAGTTTTGTTTTGTAACCTTAGATTCGCATACTTCATGACTTCGTGCATTCAATTTGCATTTTGGACAATGTATATACCCATCTGAAAAGTTCAATGGCCCCCTCCGAAAATTCAGTCTGGAGCCGCCCTTGCGTCATACATTTATCTTAAGACCTTTTAAATATTAGCCTTGTTTTGTAATTCAAGCAATCGGTATCATTTATTAATATAAAATTTATCGGCAGTCTCTCAATGTCTGCTTTTTCAGAAAAACTTTCAACTTCATTCTTGAATGGGGTTGAAACATCTTCTAATGCAATGAGTTGTTTGGAACATGGTAGAATTTGAAAATTTGTGGTGGCGCCATCTATACTTTTACTATTAAACCATTGACTGTTAATTTTATATAAATTAACAGTTTAAACATACACATGGCTTCCATATTTATGTATTCATACATTTATTTAATTAATTTTTTTTTCATTTTCCTTGTTTTTAACACCAGTTGTTTAAAAATATTTTTGTTCTTTAAATAATTTATTCGTTTGCTCTAAATTACACATTGAATTACACATAGATGAATCAGTGGCAGCCCGTGGTCAAAACTGTTAGTGCAGCCGGAAGCATATGAGCCTCCCCCCTCCTCCGGACAGGAATGGAAAATCTTTGTTATTGAATTCGAAATCTGGCGGATTAAGCCCTCACTGAGGAAAAAAAAAAGAAATTACATAAAAAATGTAAGAGATCCTATTTTACTTTTCCATAAAATGGACATAAATTTCAACTAGCCGCTCTTATCCTCAAAATTGCATTAATCCGTGTCTGATTCGAAGTTTCCGTAGAATTTTCTTTTGTAACAATAACTTGAGAAAAGAAAAAAAAGAAAACGTACTTATTTTTTATAAGTCAAATCAAACCTCCTTTCTTTTAAACTTGCGAATCGGTCAGTGATGCCCTCATAAAAAGGCGTTGTTTTAATTCAGATATCAATAATTTTAAAAGCTCTTTAAAATTTCCTATGTTTAAAGAATTTTTTCGCTCGCCATGTCCTCTAAATGCCAGTTCTTGCTTACTTAAAAACAATACTGCTTTGATGGGTAATTGTCCATTCATAAGCGTCTATTCAGGTTTACCTTCTTGATAAATTCAACAATATAAAGTCGAGAGTTTGGCGAACAAATATTCTCCTTACTCCCTCCCTCACTTCTCGAGCCAATCAGAGAGTCGACAGAGACGGCCCGAGGGGCGTGCGGGGCCCCAGGCGAAGCGCAAGAGCGGGGCCTCTTCTCTATCATGTCTTATGAGATAGCAATAAAATATCCCAGGAACGGGGCCTCTATAAGCGCGGGGGCTTAGGCGATCGCCTACATTCGCACCCCCCTTGGGCCGGCTCTGGAGTCGAATTCACAGGTGCTGCCGACCTTTCAAAATCTTGAATGAGCTGAGTCTTAGCTGCGTACCCCCATTATAGCCTATGCCGGAGGAAATGCTTACGTAACCGTTGTCATGGCAACGGTGCTGCCAATTTTCTTATCAGCACTCTGGGCTGAACCAAAGATTTTCCCAATTGAATTGCGGGAAGATTAAAGTGCTTTTTTTCTGAATGAGCGATCTGGCCACAATACGGTTTTTTTTGTTTGGTTTTTTTTTGGAGATTTTTTTAATTTACCATAGGAAGTCCATAATTCTAATCTGAATTTAGGAAAATTAGTAGAATAAATTATTTTAAAGTATGTGCTGATGATTTCAAGTGCAGCCCGGGTGTACTTGCTGTATCCCACGAGCCGCCACTGAGATGAATTACAAATGCTTATAGAGCAAGAGCCAGCGACCGCCAGACTTTCGTCATAGTATAAAAGCTGAAACTTTCTCTGCGCATACCCCCCAACAGAGGTAGGAACAATCGGCCACTATAAAGTTTGGATGATCGTGGCTTTGGCAGGTAACAGGTGGCAAAGGTGTGTAAAATTGCCGAAAATTTCGTCATTTCATAACGCTTCATTTTTTTATATGTTCTTTTTCGCAGTACTAGAAATCACTTTATCGCTTGCCAGACACTTTTCCATCGTGGAAAACCCCCACCAGGCAATCTCAAAGTCTTGAAAACTTAATTCTATTACGAGCGCGATGCAAGAAAGTTCGCGCGTAAGAAAGTTCAGAAGTAGCAGTATAAAATGTGCTTGGCACTTTTTGACAGCTTGACGTACTTCGTCGCGGGAGTTTACGAACACAACAGTTTTCAATGACTTTGAGATTGTCTGGCGGGGGTCTGCCACGAAGGAAAAGTGTCTGGCAAGGGATAAAGTGATTTCTAGTACTGCGAAGAAGAACATATAAAAAAATGAAGCTTTATGAAATGACGAAATTATCGGCAATTTTATACACCTTTGCCACCTGTTACCTGCCAAAGCCACGATCATCCAAACTTTAGAGTGGCCGATTGTTCCTACCTCTGTTGGGGGGTATGCGCAGAGAAAGTTTCAGCTTTTATACTATGACGAAGGTCTGGCAGTCGCTGGGTCTTAGACAATTAGTTAAAAAGGGATAAGAAAAGGACTTTCATTTATCATTTATTTACTTATTTTGTAAAGAAAGAATGATAATCAATAACTAGAAATATGTGATAAGAATATTCTAGGTTTTAGATATGCAGATTAATTTAGAACAGCCATTTTCGAAAGAAAAATGTTAGATTTTTACATGAAATGTTCTTTATTTTCCGTGGCTTTATAAACGTTTAAAAAATATTTTTCATATTATCTCGTTACGTGTGAGAATTTTTTTAGCCAGAGAACATTTTAAAATGTAAATTCAAGAGATTTTAGTTTGTTTGTTGTTGAGTGTTTCATTAAATTTTAAATTATTTTGATTGATTGATAGTTTTGTAGGAAGATATAATTTCATTAAACCTGAAATACTAGTAAAAAAATTATATAGGCTATAATTATAAAAACAAATTTAATGCAGAATTCATTGATAGCAAAATTCATGGAATTCATTGATGAAAAAGCATATATTTGTACTGTTTGTCATTCTAGAATACTTTAAGCAAAAGTAGAAAATGTTTAGGTAAAATGTGTTTTGGTAGCTGTTACAAAACCTGTTTTCTTATTTAATTATAAAACAACTTTAAGGATATACTTTTAAAAAGAGAATCATTGGTGCAAATATTCATTACTGTAGTTTGAGTACATATTTCAGTTTTAATCCTTCCTGATGTTATCCAAAAGCAGGCCCGTGCTGGGTGCCTTGAGAGGGCGGTGTACAAAAGGGAATGAGGACGCTTTCCTTAGGCATCGGCATTATAGAGCAAGGGGGGTGCTTGCCCCTCCCTGATTTTCAACTAAAATGATTGACACATTGATTTTTGACAATATCTGTGCCAAATATATTTTAAATATTTTTACTGACATAAATCTACTTACTTATACTCACAAAAAATAACAATATGTGTATGTATGTATGTATATAGTTAAGGAATAGAGAAATTTAGAATTATATAAAAATGCATTCAAAGCAATTTAATAGGTAATAAGATGCATTTAACACAAAATGTCCTAAACATTTTATCTCGATTAAAATGATTTTAAGTAAATATGATCTATACAATACATAAAGAAGATGTATAAAGACGATGCATCGCTTAAAGTCTTGAATAATTAAATGATAACTCGATGCTTTTCTAGATTAATTCTAAACTACGCGTTTTTTCCACAACATTTTAAAATTAGAATAGAATAAACAATAAATATCAGTGATTGTTCAGGCACAGACGAATTTAGTATTTGAGAGGATCCAGGCACAATTTAGTTTTAAAGCCCCCACTTAAGTATTTTCACTATCCCTACACACTGCAGTGTGCATTCAAAACTCCCACTTTTTACTTCCTTGTACGTAGTATAAGGAAGTAATGTGATCCCGAAAAATTTTGGGGGCCAAATTTCGACATAAAAACCGATTTTGACTACCTCTAAATTTAATTAAAAAATTTTTTTCGATGCATCTCATCGTAGGCTAGCATGCACGATCATATTAACGCGTCTGCAACTCATTTTGACCAGTGGCGAGTCTACTGTGGCCAGTTTTTCCATGCCGTCTGTACGTACGTACGTACGTATGTACGTACGTATGTACGTACGTACGTACGTATGTATGTAACTCGCATATCTCAAAAACTAATGGTCGTAGAATGTTGAGATTTGATATTTAGGATTGTTCTATGATCTAGTTGTGCACCTCCCCTTTTGGTGGCAATCGAATGGATAGTTTATGTACAGGACCGCCCAAAAGATTCGAAATACATTACGCTCTATGGGCCGAAATTCATTAAACTCGCCTAACTCAAAAGCTATTAGGCGTAGAATGTCGAAACTTCATATTTTGGATAGTTGTAACATCTAGTTGTGCACCTCCTCTTTTGGTTCCATTCGACTGGATAGTTTATCTACAGGACTGCCCAAAACATTCGAAATACATTACACTCAATGGGCCGAAATTCATTAAACTCGCATATCTCAAAAACTGTTAGGCGTTGAATGTTGAAACTTTATATTTAGGATTGTTGTAACAGCTAGTTGTGCACCTTCCCTTTCGGTTCCATTCGACTGAATAGTTTATCTACAGGACCGCCCAAAAGATTCAAAATACATTACGCTCTATGGGCCGAAATTCATTAAAGCGTTTTTTAGAGGTATTGGGCTATTTCAAACGACTCAGAAGTGATATATGCTGTAAAGAGTTAGAAAATGAATTTCTCCATTAAAAAAAGTGTCTTTTTCATTTATAGTTCTGCTACAGGAACACTCAAAAGATTTCCAATACATTACGGTCAATAGCAATTTTAGGGGCATTCATCCATTTCAAGCACAATACCGTCCTACCACATAAGTTAGGTAATGGTCCGACCACGGTCACGTGCCTCCCTCAAGAACTATGCCAAAAGTCGCCAAGCTTGGCGACTTTTGGTGTATGTGTGTGCATATTTAACTCTCAAATCTCAAAAACTATTATGAAATTTCATATATAAGAATGTTGTAACATCTAGTTGTGCATCTCGATTTTTGGTTCCAATCTACTGGAGAGTTTATTTACAGGACCACCGAAAAGAATTTCAGTACCTTAATGTCTATGGACATCTTCAATATAATACAACTGTAGACAGTCATTGTTTGGTACATGCCCAAAATCTCGCCGTCTGTCCTCGACCTTGGCGAGTTTTGGCGAAATATCGCCAAATTTGGCGATAGTCAGTCATTTGGTCCATGCCCAAGGTATCGCCATTTGTTATCGTTCTTGGCGAGTTTTGGCGGAATATCGCCAAATTTGGCGATAATCTGTCATTGTTTGGTTCATGCTTAAAATCTCGCCAAATGTCTTCGACATTGACGAGTTTCGCCGAAATATCGCCAAATTTGGCGCCAAAAATTATTTCCTATTTTGTATAACTCTAAAACTTTAACCCGTAGATTTTTTAACTTTGTATTTAGAACTATTGTAATATCTAACTGTTTTCAATATCTTTTTTGACAGCAATCGACTGAGAATTTATTTACAGGGTGAGCCAAATGACTTTAAATACATTGAGGTGTATGGATGCATTCAATTCATTGAAAGTCTGTGGTCAATGACTACTTTGGCTATCCCCAAAATCTCGCTGACTATCTCAAGTTTGTCGGCTTTTGGTGAAATATCGCCAAATAAAGTGTCAGAAGGAAATCTTTCAAATTGAACTCAGCTTGGCGATATCGAAATATTTGGCTAGAAATCGCTAAACCTTACTATTATTGATATTTTATCTGTTTCAAACAAATAAATTTAGAGGAAGTGCATCGAAAATATTTTTGATCTAATGGAAGTGCAAGGAAGTCATGTGTTGGACACATCAGATTTTTATTCTTGTGAGCACTTTACTGGTGGTCCCTCTCACCGCACATACTCACACACACACACACAAAAAAAGAGGTAAATAGGGAAATAATCTTGAAAATTAACCTACAATTACTACTGCCCGACCGTGTTAAAAGTTGCTAATATTCAAATTGTACTGATTATGAAAACTGGAAGTGTTTGGTTCAAGAATTAGTAAGTTTCAGTGGCGTAGCCCGGATTTTCTTTCGGGTGGAGGAAGGGGGGGTTGATGCCAACATCACATATTATTTTTTCGGCACTAGTATATAACCCCTGTACTGTATTTTACGCGGTGCATGTTGTATACAGCCTCCCACATCCGCTCAAAGCATTTCGGTTATTTGTGGTTTATGACAACAGATTTGTTCATCATTATTCAACATGTTAAAAAGAATTTCTTTTGCAGCTTTTAGGAGAGGCTATCAATTTTTGCTGACCCCAGCAGTCTCTCACACTCTGCTCTTGGCGATTTTCTTCTTCGACACATTTTGGTAACCTTCTTAAATTTTTGCGCCTAACAGTTTGGGCTTTTATAAAATTAATAGACTGATTTATTCAAAGCCGCTCTGTGTGCACCTCTTTTTTGTTTGTTGGCGTATTTTGTTAGCGCGGCTGTATCGCCGAGTTTGTAGGTAAATAATTGCTTCGCTCCTAAAGGACTTCACTTTAGCTCCAATTGAGCAACTAATAGGCAGCAAATTCGCAGTCCATCCCCGCCCCCTTGCCATCCAAGAACCGTAAGATTTTGCCCTTCCATTAAAATTTCAAGTTAAGATTACTTGGAGGTATCTTATCTGAGTTATTGCTGATAACACAACGAAAAAAATGGAATACGACATCGTCTTCTGAATAATCCACCTCCTGCACGGCCAGAGAAATTAAGTATAATCTGCATCATAGGTGGTCAAAAATTTTCCCTTCGACGTAGATATAAAATATCAGTTTAAAAAAAAAAATGGGGATAAGATCCCTTTTAGCGTGCCTGTCTCTCTTATTTAGAGGGAAGAGGGGGAGGGGGGCTGCTCCTAACCCCCCCCCTCGTCTACGCCACTGGTATGTTTCAATAGCTGAAAGTGTTAAAAACGAAAAAAATGAAATCAAATAATCCATGAATCTATATAAATAAAACAAAGTGTAAACTGTCCGTTAGTTTGTCTGCACCTCGCGTAGCTCCGAAACGGGTGATCGTAGACCTACCAAATTTTGTATAAAAATTCTCCTGGACGGTCCCGATATACCTCGAAGGGATTTTTTCGAAATTCAAATTATTTTAGGAGATATCGATAAAAAATGTGACCCAAAAGGATCATTTTTGCTCTCGCCATTTCGAAATTGTAACCCCGCAGTGGAAAGAGCGAGATTTGAGCATATCTAGGTTGCCATACTTGGCAAGTTTATTAAATGATTCAGACTCTTGAAGTAAAAGAATAACAATTTTTTTTGTTGTTTAGATTATTTGTAAGGTTGTTTTTTAATTAAAATATCGTGTGCATGTGAAATCAAATGCTTTATACTCAAAAGAAAAATAGGATTTGGAAATTTTCCGAGACTAAAATGTGCAACTTTTTAACTTGGCGAAAAATAAAATGGTTGATGTGCGATTTTGAGATGATTCTAACGCTTGGTGCATTTTATCGTAATTTTATTGTCTGCTACTTGGGTTATGAATACACTTGAGAATAAGCTTTGGAAATTTTCATTCATTTGGAATTGTGCATTTTTCTGCGCAGCTTCTCCCAATCTATTTCTAATGTATTACATCCAGAAAAAGAATGTTAGAAATATCAATTTTAATTTTGTTTAATCACACTAATGAATAATGATATACTTTCCAACTTAATGGAATACGGAAAGAAAAATAGGTAAGACCCATGGATTATAATACGCTTTTACCATAAAGCACTTTAGTGCGTATTTAAAATCTGAAAGTGTTTCAGATTTTCTTACTTTCTTTTTCTTTCCGTTTTTTGATAAAGGCCAATACATCCAGAAGCTCTTCAGAATTAATATAGGACGAAAATAATTTGTACCTTTTTGTAGGTTTTTATCATTTAATCATCTTAATTTTGTGACCAGGGGCAGCCCGACACGGTAAGCATCACATCGGGGCGCCGGCTTCGAAGGGGCGTCATTTCGAACTTAAAAACTAAGTAGAGCATAAAAGGAAGCGTCTTTTTTAGATTAGTAGGGGCGCCCACTTACCCCACTTAAAAGGGAAACATGGAGACATAGTTGCGGATTGTTACAGTAGGGACGCTCCTGTTTGTAACCGTCTTAATTTTAAATTCCATTCAGAATCTAAGAAATTTCAGTGCCAAGGAAGCCGGTGTGGAACAGGATTCTCTCCGAACCAGATTTATTAAGATGGCGAACCAACTGGTCGAAGGAGGCTGCTAGTATGAAAAAAAAAAAGGTTTAAAATGGAGCAAATGCAAAACATCACCGCGCAAGAGGAAAAAAAAAAACCCGCACAAAACTAAAAACAGTTAGATCGATTTAGGCCAGAACCCCAAGCCTTAACAATTCAGCCATCTATGATGAACAGTGTCTTATCCACTCGGCCATGATGGGGTCCCACATACAGCGTGAAGTATTGTTGTACTCCAATGCTGTAACTTACATTTCACAACAATAGACAAAACTTCATATAGAAGTTATCATCCTTTACCGTTGGGGCAAGGACGGCCCCGAAGATAAAGTCCTGGATGTGTAGTCGAATGCACAGTCCTCGGTTCAAGCCCTATCAGCTGTGCATGTACACGTTGAGGGAAAATGTACATCCACATCTGCCCAGGTGAAGAGAAGGGAGATGGCCTGCAGTTATGCATGTATGCTGTGGGGGGCCAGCGTACATACAGAACTGCGCAACGAAGGAAGACTGAGAAGTACATAGTAATAAATGAAGGGGGACTCTTCTTCATGTGTAGTCGGCGGCTATCACTCCAATCGATGATTTGTAATTAGTGTAAGCATATTGATGACGTAGAATAAATGTGATGTAAAGAATAAATAAAAACAACAAAAAAAAAATTTAAATAAAAAAACAAATAGATGTGATGTAAAGAATAAATAAAAACAACAAAAAGAAATTTTAAATAAAAAAAACAATTAATTTAAACTTTTTAGTTTCAATTAAACTGGTGATTGCCTACATTCTTAATTTTGTAACCAGGCGCAGCCCGACACGGTAAACAGCGCATCGGGGCGCCGGCTTCGAAGGGGCGTTATTTCGAACTCAAAAACTAAGTAGAGCATAAAAGCAGGCGACTTTTTTACATTAGCAGAGGGCGTCCACTTACCCTAGGAACCCTTACCCCTCTTCTTTGTAACCGTCTTAATTTTAAATTCCATTCAGAATCTGAGAGATTTCAGTGCCAAGGAAGCCGGTGTGGAACAGGATTCTCTCCGAATAAGATTTATTAAGATGGCGAACCAACTGGTCGCCGGAGGCGGCTAGTATATGTAGCAGCCAGTGCTTGTTCCTTTGTGGTGTTACACCTGTTTTCTTAAACCGTTGTTCCGTCTGGATGTCGGGGTAGCATAAAAGAGACCATACGTCTTCGAAATTCGAGGACAGTCCCCAAATATAGATTTTTTTTTTTTTTACTTTGTCCATAAAAATACCTTGACTTCTTGGGGACGCGAAAAGTCCCCAAATTTAAAGATTTGTACTTTTTTCCCCTGAAAGTTTCCGTTTAGTTTATTTCTTTCAGAAGAAATTGAAGAAATAAGAAAAATAAAACAACTAAAAGCGCCTTCTACTCAGAGAAACAATGAAATTCGATCTCTGAAAACGTTTGCTGTCATCGTATGTGTAGTGTGTACAGACATTCAATAAAGTATTCGACTATGCGTCAAATTTCCCATTTCAGTTTTGTTAATGATTCATCACTTTTCAGGAACAACCGTGCTTTAAATATGAAATTGAAGTACGAAATTTTTCTTGCACTCGAATACTTTTTTCAGAGGGTGTAAAAGGTATCATGAAAAATGATCACAAAACGAGCCAATGTAAAAAGCAATGTCTTCTGAAAAATACAAATACTATGCCAAGTATTAAATTATTAATAAATTGCAATATTTCAACATGGTTTTCCTTTTATATTTCTGGTTTAAATAAATATTTATAAATACTTCCATTAATTTATTAGAAATAAGAATATACAATTGATATAACGAGCTATTAGCATGGTAATATGTTGTGTCCTCGAATAAGTCCCCAAAGATATGTCCCAAGTTTTCCTTGGATTCCAGGACAATGCTTAATTTGTCCCCAAAATACTGTTTAGAAATATGGTCAACTTAGGTTAGCATCCAGGAAGTGTCCGTGTTGGCCTATTATTCTTTCACTGTTTTCTTAAATGTTTTTACGTAGGATTTGAATCGAGAGAATGTCTATGTTGTGGTATTTTTCTTTAACTGTGTTCCTAAACTGGTGCTTTCTTCTGTTGGTTGGTATCGAATGCGCATAGGGTCTATTATTGCCTTTTTCTATGGCAGTGTACTTAAACCTTTGTTTTTCTCTGCTGGTTTCGTTGGAAGTATTATTCTGTTTCCGTACTCTTGAAATGAAGTTTTCGCCTGCTGGTTGGGTTCGATCGCAGGCAGCTTCCGCTTTTCCAAAACCACGTGAGCGTTACTTTCGTCAGAAAAAAAATCTGAGTTACTCTGTAGTTGCGCCTAAAGAAGTTTTACTTCAAAAAGTCCTGAACACACTGAATTTTTTTGCCTAGGTTTTGTGGTTGACTGAATTTTCTTTATGAAGTTAACGTCATTTCTTAACTATTGTTAGTGATTGTTATGTGTTTTCAGTGCTTTCCAACAAAGCTGAAAAGTGTTTATTATTTAGGTTTGTCTGCCTCTCCACAGTTCTGTTAGAATGATTTCGAGGCCATATAACTGATGTTTAAAATTTTAAATTATAATATGTAATGTAATGATGTTTAAAATAATATCGACTATGCTAGTACCCGAATAGTAATCCTAGTAGGGAGTGGGAAGAGACTGTTTTTCAGTTTGTATATTTTTTTCTAGAGTATTTGCTTCACAAAACGCCGTATTTCTAAAATATTTAACATTGTTAATAACTTTTTCATTGAGATTCCATGAAAAATATTCAAATGATATTTTGAGCGAATGCAGCACAGGATATCGGTTAGAGTAATTTTTGTGCAACAATAATTTATAAGAAATAGTTACTAGTTAATTGTACCTTTTGTAGCACATTAAATGCTACCCTGTAAAATAAATTTAACTATCAAACTTTGGAATGAAAATTTTCTGAAAAATGCATTTATTTTTCGTTTTAAATATCTAAATAAAGCGAAATATAAATATTATACAAGGTGATCTTCAAAGAGTACCCGTTAGTTTTTTGTATTATCCTTTAATCTGAAGGATGTGTCAACTATTCTAACATGAAAGTATAAATGTTTGAACCTTGTTTAACCCTTTGAGGCGCAACCCTTTCCCGATGCTGAAAAAAGGGCAGACTTCACTACCAGCAAGCTGTGCCACACAGCCAGCTGCGTCAAAAAAGGGTCTCTATATCTGTGGCACGCGATGAACGTTTCGACCGTCCGCTATCTTGCTGGTAATTAAGTCGAGCGATGGCAACGGCTGCCCTTTTTTCAACATTGGGCAATCTATCCAGCTGTTCTTGCATTCTTCCATTTTTGAGCAGATGTCAGCGCTGTTAAAAATAATCATGATAATTTTCTTACGGGAAATGACGTGCTAAAATCTAAAGGATTCTCGTGGATCTATGTCATCCGCAACTATGTAGTAGGGCAACTATGTCCTTATGACGACTTTTTTCTAATTATTTTTACTTACCTCATATGCATATTAGAGTGTTCCAAAACTATATGCAAAAAAAATAATTTTTGATTTTCAATTTGCGTACCCTCTATTTATCTGACATTTGATAAAATCGATCAATTTGCATACCCTCTATTTATCTGACGTTTGATAAAAGAAAATAGTTTGCAAAGTTTAAAGCTATTTGAAGACTATTAAGTGACAGCTCAAAGTATTCATAAGTTAAAAAAATGATTTATTATGTAATTTTTGCCATTAAAAATTTTTACTGAACATAATTTTTGTCACAGTGCTCCAGTTTCACTTTTATTCAATAACTAGCTGAAGTACCCGTCGTTGACGGGTTAGTACTGAATGCAAATTTCCAAAAAGCAAGAACTTTCGTCAGCATTGTAGGAGTACACAGAATGGATGTAGAATGTTGCCAAAGTAAAGAAAGCGAAGTTATAATTTTTATGTATTGTTAAAATATTGCAGGTTAGAGATTAACTAGGTAATATCATTTTATTCGCTTTCGTCGTAATTATGTGATGCGAGAACGAATATTTCCGCATATTGAAATAATTTTCGCAAAATCTCAAAATCTAATCAACATTTTTGAAAAATTGGAAGCCTAGAATTTAAGTTGAGTGGCAACCTATCATGTCACGTTTCGTTTCATTCATCATCACTACTTTCGTTTTATTCCCTGCAGTCTTTATTTCGTGACGCTGGAACAAAAATTTCATCATTTTAAAACGATTTTCACAAAATCTCGAAATATAATCAAAATATTTTAAAAATTCAACACCCATAAATTAAGATTAGCAACTACCTATCATGTCACCAAATTTCGAATTAGTCGTTATTACGCGATGCTTGAAGAAATATAACCGCATTTGAGAGAATTTTCACAAAATCTCAAAATCTAATAAAAATGTTTAAAAAATTGGACACTTAAAGTTTATGTTGAAGAACAACCTATCATGTACAAAATTTCATATCATTCGCTTTAGTCGTTATTACGTAATGCGTGAACAAAAATTCACTCAGTTTGAAACGATTTTCGAAAAATCCCGAAATCTGATCGATTTTTTTTTAGATGGTTATAGTTTAAGGGGAGTGACCACCTATCATTTCACCAAATACCATTTTTTCACCTTTGCAGTTATTACGTGATGTACGAACACAAATTTATGCAGTTTGAAACAATTTTCGCAAAATCTCAAAATCTAATCAAGATTTTTTTTAAATTCGAGGCCTATGTTTTAAGTTGAGTGACCACCAATCACACATGATACCGAAATTCATTTCAATCGCTTCAGTCGTTTTTACGTGATGCTCGAACACAAATTTACGCAGTTTGAAACGATTTTCGCAAAATCTCAAAATCTAATCAAGATTTTTTTTAAATCGACGCCTATGTTTTAAGTTGAGTGACCACCAATCACACATGATACCAAAATTCATTTCAATCGCTTCAGTCGTTTTTACGTGATGCTCGAACACGAATTTACGCAGTTTGAAACGATTTTCGCAAAATCTCAAAATCTAAGCAAGGTTTTTTTTTTAAATCGACGCCTATGTTTTAAGTTGAGTGACCACCAATTATGATACCAAAATTCATTTTAATTGCTTTAGTCGTTTTTACGTGATGCTTAAACAAAAAAAGCGTCACGGACAGAATGACAGAACGACAGACAGACAAACTTTTTTTTGAGGGTCGCACCGTATTCCCAGGTGCTTGAAACGGATAGAAATCGCAAAATTTTTGAATTCCAAGAAATCTACAGACAAAAGTCTAATTTTATTTATATAGATTATGATAATTTGAATAATTAGAATGAGTTTTCTCTTCTTTCCACAGTTATTTAAAATTATATAGTTATTTAAAACATTTTCTGTCGTAATCAGTTTTCTATAATACTCTGGTATCGGGAAAATTAACAGCCGTTGCTCTTCTTCATGAGTAAGTTCCAAGTTAAAATTAGGGATGCAACGGATATCCGGCAAACATACTGCATCCGGTCTATCTGGCCAATATACCGGATAATTGGCAGTAGCCTGATATTACGAATATTCGGCAATACATCCGGCCTCAGATTATATACTGAGACTAGGAGCCAAGGCCCCTAGACTCGCTACGCTCGCTTTTCGTATGAGGCATTCGGCCCCTAATAAGGCTTATTCGTAAAAAAGGCATAATTTATCAGACAAAACCCAGAGGTTGCATCAGATTGAATGTTACTGAGCTACACATTGCTTGATTCTTGCATGTTGCTTGGAACATAAAAATTTAAACGTCGCACTATTTTTAACTATGTGAAACCCAAGGAAACACCTTGCGTATTAACCAATTATTGGAGAATTTTCATATTTTGTCGACTTGCGTATATGTATAGTTAATATTTAACTGTAAGAAAACAATACTTCGTATGTTTTCTTTGACAAAAACTACGGAACAGCTAGGATAGCTTGCCACTAATGGCGACGTTTCATTATTTGGCGATTTACACATGCTCACAACCTATAATGACTGCTCATTTAAGGTTCCCGGAAAACCGTTATCCATATACAACATAATCCTTTGCAGATTGGAGTATTTAGCACCACGAATTATATCATCTCGCCGCGCTGACAAATATCCAAAGTATACTATAACTGCTATAATGGCACAGTTAACGCCACCAAATATTTCTACTGGCAGCAAATACTCCAGCTGGACCGAACCGGCTTTAAAATAAACTGCATTTTAATTATTTTTCATTTTCAAAATATTGGGTTCTAACATTTTTGAATTCGCGGTTTAGATTCATCCTGCTTGGAAAGATACCATTTTGTCAGATCGTACCTAATGCCAAGATGGCGCTTTTAAAATCAGTTACAATTAGTTATTCTGTTTTGGAGAAACGAATAATCGCTAATTCTAAACTCCTGTTGTCTAAACGAACTTACTAATTGAAAATTGTCAACTTTGTGTAACACACTGAGTTATTTATTTCATATACTTTTTAATTTGGTGTAAAAAGGGTGTAATTCTATTTCACATTTGTCAATCTCTTGCGATTCTACATACTTGGAATTGCTTTGTTGCAAAGGAATGAATGATTTTATGCCAAATCTGGCAACCATTATGTTTTATTTTTTCAGTTTTTTATTTATATCTCCTAAAATAATTCGATTTTCGAAATTTAAGTCAGCTTATCAGGTTCCTCGGAATTTCCCAAATCCGTGGACATGTTTCTCGAAATTCAAATCCCCACGGTTTAGGAGAAGATAGCCAAACAAGCTATTGACAGCGCCAGCAGCGGCGACAGCGGTCTTTACTTTTTTCTAGAATAGAGAGAAATAACATAAATAAACATAATAAATGAATAAATTCTAAAAACTGCAATAATAAAAAATGAGAAAAAAAAGTTTTGTGAAAATATTTTGTTTTCAATACTTTTTAGAATGTACTTTTATAGTGTATAGAAGTATTGATTTCTGTGGTATAGGAAATGGGTTGCGCGGGGGGAGGTCGGGGGGGCGGGAGAAGAATAAAGTACTTCTATCTTCTGACCTCGCTTATGAGAATAGTGTACTTGCTGTAGTGCTTGCTTTTTTTTTTCTTTGCTTGTTTTCTCATACAATTACTTTTCCTCCCATTTTTCAAAAATCTTGTCCTTTAAATTTCAAAGAATCATGACCAGTTGATTACAGTGTAAAAACAATGTAGTAATGTTTATATTTATCTGTATGAGCAGTTACACTTTAACAAATTTGGTTTCTTAAAAATCTAAGCTTATTAACTGTTTCGCTTATGTGTAAAATTTTAAACATTGGGCTATCAAATATTTTTACTTTATATTCAATGTTTATTTACTCTCATTTGTTATTGTTTACAATTTATAAATGCAAAATAATACAAATATAATATTTTTAAATATTTATCCTGAATGTGCACATTTAGTAAAAATGTATGAAACTGAAAATTTTCAGTGTTCTTGAGAAGTCTGTTAAACTTAATATTATTGTTTGAAAATAAATTACACAACAAGTTTAAGTCATTTCTCACAATAGAGATACGTGGGCAGCGTAGGTTGAAAAAAAAATGTTCAAAATAAGGAAGGAAATAAGACTACGTTAAGAAAAAAAAATCCTCTCGTTAATTTAAAAAAGTTACACTTTTTAGATTTGTATACGACATAGACCATCTTACAAAAATATTCCCTGTTAGTAAAGTGTTCCCCATACACTAATGAGGTGATGTACAAAATTTCAGCCTTTCATCATTAAACATGTCAGAGATATCTCTAAACAAAGATGATCGGAGGGTGGAGGTATACATGAATTTGAATGTCAACTCTTATTGCTAGAATGAAAAAAAAAATCTTTGGTAATTTCTGTACGACCCTTTAAATTCGATCATCCAACGTGATTTTTTTCTTTCGAGAGCCATTGAAAAGTGGCTTAAGTCAGCATATTTTCAATCTCATATCTCTATCACTTTATAAAATAAAATTTTCGAATTTTGTGCATCACCTCACTAGTGTATGTGGCATATTTCACTGATTGGGAATTTTTCGTACGGGGGTCGTGCACAAATTTAAAAGTGCAACCTTTTTGAAAATTAACGAGAGGATGTTTTTCTTAACATAGACTTCTTTCCTAGTTTATTCTGAATTTGTTTTCGATTTACATTGCCCACTTATCTCTAATAGATATAGAATTAAAGCCCCCTACCACCTTTTTGGGACACCCTCTATACTGCTAAAATAAGTTTGAAGCCATATTAATACATTTTTGAACTCGAACAGAGTTATTGTTACTCTTAGGGAGTGAAAAGACATCCAAAGGATTGCACTTTTTAAAAGGAAATATTTAATCTCCCTTTAGAAGTTGACCAAATTATTAAATCACTTTGAAGAAGTATAAAACTAAGAAATAACAAATTCACAAAATGAACACTAATCTTCAAGAAATAACTTGAAGATTAGTGTTCAATTTGTGAATTTGTTATTTCTTAGTTAAAAAACCTTAGTTAAAGTACAATAGGATCTTTTACATTAATTTCTTTTTTCTCGGGTGGGGGTCAGTCGCCCCCTGCGCCCCCCCCCCTTTAATCCGCCCTTGATCCAGCGCAAATGCTTGAGGGGCTAGTCCAGCAGGATTAGGATCCTAATCCTGCTGGCTTGACAGAGAGATAAATTATTTTTTATTGCAATTCCACGCTGCTTTCCCAATCAACACACATAAACTACAATAAAATACTATCAACAGACCGAAAATTTTCGCATATTTATGTCTCTTATTTAACAATAAACGAATCAATAAATACAAATTTTAATTTAAAGTTTTATTTATTTATTTATTATTTTTAATTATCTTCAGACGGGAGTCTGGATCAAACATCGTAATCTAAATTTTTCGCAAACTTCCCAATCTCCAAATGAACTGAAATCTTTCAAACTAATTTATTTCTTAGCGAACAGTTACGAATTATTTTTTAAAGTTTTCATTTTAGTTTTGAATTTTTTAAATTCACACTTCAAATTATTTTACTAAAATTAAATATAGACTAGGAGATGATACATTGGATTTGTTTGATTTTGTATGATCCTTTTTCAGCAACTATGAAAATAATGTAAGTATGTAAGCGTATCTACAAATTGTATATTTCTGTAAATTCCTCACTTTTAGGAACTAACATAAGACATAATATAGCATATTGTTCTGAATATCATTATTATAATTTTCATATTTCTCTAAGTTATTGTATTAATTATAAGATTAATTATTATTATTAAAGTTAAACTTCATAGTTCTTAAAATCTTACTTTTTTCTACTTTTCTCTGTTGAAATGAAGTCCCAGCTAAATGAAATGCCAATACCGCGGGATTACGGGATCCCGCGGGATCAATAAATCTCAATCCCGAAATCCCGCAAGACGAAAAACAGCGCGGCATTGCATTTCCTAATCGGTTGTCATTTCACTCTTGAAGAGAGGCTGTTTACCGTACTCATTTAAAAGATTATGGAAACCAAGTCATTCATGTTTACTGCTTCCTAAATGAAACACAATGAGGTATTGATGAGTATTTCTATTAATCTTTTTCATTCTTTAAGAGAGAGGATTTTTTATACATTGTTGGAATACTCGCGATGAATAATTCTTGCCACTCGTGTAAATAAGCTGCCTATGCATTAAAGGGTTTCTGCAACATTTCGTATGAACCAGCAGCTCTTCGTAAAATGCAGGTGTCGACCCCGAATAAGGTAGCAAACTGAAATGTTGCAATCATGAAAATTTAATTTAGATAAATGAATTGAATGAAATGTTACTTCTCCATATGCTCATTATCTTTAATTTGCTTATTTCATTTTCAAATGAATGCGATTATAATAATTGAATGCGATTGAACATTATTTTCAGATGATTAAATTTGAATAAATACAAAAATTAATTTTTTATACTTTCTCCGTACTGAAAAAAAACCAGTTAGTAAATTTGCTAACAAACACTAATGAGTGTAAGTACTAAATTATCATTTTACCCAAAACAGTGTCAGAAATAAAATAAATATATTCTGCTCTTAAAATACATTTCAATGGCGCTCGAAGAGAAAAAAAAAACATCACGTCAAATGATTAAACATTTCAGGGATCGTACTCAAATTACAAAAGAAAACAATGATTGCATAAATTCTTATTGAATTTTCTATTTATTGGTACAAAAACATTTATGTATACACCTTCTCGAACTTTGTTTAAACATATGTCTAAGACTTATTAGGAGCAAACGCTAAAATTTTGTACTTCACCTAATTAATGTACGGGGCATATTTAGCTAATTGAGAATTATTTGATATGTAGGGTTACATGAAAACTTTAATTTTATATTTATCCAAATTTAATCCCCTGAAAATTTCAATCATTTTCACAAAATCTTATCTTTTTTACTTCATCATATATGTTATTTATCATATATGTCTAATATCAGTGATCTATACTATTAAAATCTGTGCGCGTCTGTCTGTGTGTGTGTGTGTGTGTGTGTGTGTGTGTGTGTGTGTTCCCCTAAGGTGGAAACCGCGGACTTTTATGAGTATACACACCTTCTAACCGAGGACTTTTCGAAACCGAGGACGTCCTCGGTTTCTGAACATAGAAAATTCTTATTGTACTAGGATATTTAAGTTAAATTTAGTATGGTGACAAATTTTTAGTTGATTTTATTTTGAGTCCCCAGTTTCCGGGAAAAGTACACATTTTGGTGTGTAACGGTGTGTATGAAACCCGAGGTTGAAATTATCGGAGGTCCTCGGTTGAGCGGTAAAAAAAAGCATCACGTGACATGGGAGGGATTTTGGGAGCTTTTACTACGGAGGCGGGGCAAAGTTACTACGAGGTCAAAGGTGATTACTATAAGGCGTAGTACAATAAAGTAAGGAGTTTGATTGGTCGTTCGATTTTTAAGTGAAATATGCTTATAGGCAGTAAAATTAAGTTGCGATGTTAGGAAAAACGGTGGGAACCATGTTTTTTGTTTGTTTGTTTTCTTGTTGTTTTATGAACTGCACGTCTCCATAGAGTTTTTTTTCTCTTTCTTTCTTAATCACACCAGGCATTAGCGAATGGTGCGATCAAAATGTGCCGGACACTACGCTTCGTGATTTCTGAATATATTTTTTTTCTTTTTTAAGAATAAACTAATGTTCCCAATAAAGTTTCTGCAAGAAAAAAAAATCCTACATTTAAAAAAATAATAAAAAATTAGTAACTGTTTGCATTACTCCGTATTTATCTCAGATGTTAGGGACAGTCTTTACGCCTTTAGTTTTAACACTGCGAAATAAAATGATAATGATGGGAATGTGATGCACTGAGATTGCAGCGAAGAACATTAAAAAGTGTATTTAATTTATATTGTTTTATGTGTCCGCATGTATAATTTTACTAAATGCTTTGTAAAAATCAAATTTGTAAGTATCTTTGAATTTTTTTAAAGTCTCAACACATATTTCAGGGTTTATTTTTAATTAAGATTTTAAAACAGTTTATTTTATTTTATTTTACTGATGTCCTTTTAAAATTGTTGTCAGCTAAACTTACTTTAGCCAATATTATCACCGCAAAGGCACACGAATGGTAATAACGAAAAAAAAAAAAAAATCATTTTTAAGGTATCGATTACAAAACACTTTCCAACACAATCTAATTAAATCACGTACAGAACCGGTTTTAGGGTGGAGTGAACGGTGAGACCGTACAGAGCGCCTCTGTGGGGACGCCAAAATACCTTACTTTATATTAGACATACGTACATTTGAGTGTCCATATGTTGTTTAAAGTTTCGTTTTAACCCCCTAAATACTTTCTAGCTGCATGTGTGGGTTTAAGGGGAGGGGGCGCATTTTTGTATTTCGCACGACTTAGAAAAATCATAGAAAAATACCCAGGTCCGGCATTAATCCCGTACTACTGCTTGACGGATAATAAATGTGTTCCTCCCATCGTTGCAAAAATGAGGTGGTAGCGATTTCTTTTCTTTGAACTCTTTAGACCTATGTTGGTCCAGCAAGCTCCGAAGTAAC
Source organism: Cheiracanthium punctorium (assembly GCA_038373885.1). Lineage (NCBI taxonomy): Eukaryota > Metazoa > Arthropoda > Arachnida > Araneae > Cheiracanthiidae > Cheiracanthium > Cheiracanthium punctorium. Next base: position 35,015 of record JAWZYV010015791.1, read on the forward strand.
AAAGTATAGAAGGCGTTGTTGTTATATCTTTACAATAATAGAAGCGAACAGATTAAACCAAATAGGATATTTATTTATTTTAATGGTTGTCCTTATAATCTATGAGACCTATTTTGTTCACCCTTTTAAAAGAGCTGACTTTGCTACCTTCAGTCAGCTACCATTCACTCTTTTCGACGGAGAGCATTATTTCAAAAATATCTGGAATAGGCTCTTAGTCTTTTATTTGCTTTATCGAGGTTCAACTATATAGGTACGCTATAATAAAGGATTTATTTATTTGCCAGGCGAGGACAGCTCCCGTCACTGAATATGTCGTTTAGAGCTACTTTTAACAGTCATTGACTTTCCCCCCTTATATAACAGAACCTCATGCACTTAGCATTGAGCTCGTAAAACAAAGTCGCCCTAGTTTTGGAAGACCATTTATTCAACAGAGGACTTCCTAGACTCTCTGAATACATACATTCAACCGTAGGTGCACCCATGGAGGGAGCTATGGGGTCTAAAGTCCGCCCCCCCCCTCCTCTAAAGCAGTAGATTTGGAACAGAAAAGCTTTTAAAATTGTCACAATCAAATTAAAAGATTTTAACTTTTAAAATTGTCTTCAAATTACTTCTAAAATATTTTTAAAAAGGGCGTTGGTTTTTAAATAAATACTTATAGTTAGTGTACGAAACACAGTAATTTTTTCGGTTAAAATGTCACTGAAAATATCAGATAATTAATTATGACTCTATAACAAGTTACGTTGACAGTGAGCTTGTGTTCTCTGGGCAACTGGTATAGAATATTTTGCGTTATAAGAGAGTTATAACTATAATCGAAGTCACTATAACGGAGTAACGCAAAAAAGCGTAATTTTTTGCTGTCATTTTAAGAGAATTGTCATTTAAAGGGTGAAAAAAATGTTTCATAATCCTTGCAAAGTAGGGAAAATACGGGCAGGCACAATATTAAATACTATAATTCGATAAATATTGTAGCATCCAGAGCCCCATCAAGCTAAAACTGGGCCCAGGGCCAAATATGCATTCGGGACCTACCCCTTTCTTTTAATACTATTACAACTTTTTTAAAATTTTGATGCATTACAGTATATTACATTAACATATAAATCAGGACTAATACGCATTCATTGTTTGATTTTACTATATTTATTAGACGAAAAAACTAAACTGTGCCAAATTTAATGAAATAATATTTTATGAAATATTTGTAAATTTTTTAATTAAAACTAAAAAACAAAGTGGCCCCTGATAATCATCGGCCCCTGGGCCGTGGCCCGTGCGTTAATCAGGCCCTGTTAGCATCTCAGCTAAGCTTTTGTCTTCGGCTTCAGGGTTGATAAACTATAACTAAACGAAAATAACATTCTCTGTGCTATTTTTGAAATTTTCATTTTATCATTACATTTTGTACACAAAAACAATTACTTCCCCCTCCCCCCTTCGAAGGAATTTTTTTAAAGTGGTCTGTGGGTAAACTGGAAGTGGAGAAGTGGCCCGCGAGTGAAGTTGAGTTGGGAACCACTGCACCCCTCCCAAACAAAAATCCTGGTGACGCCACTGCATTCAACAGAGGACTCCCTGAACACACACATTCAACAGAGGACTCTGCTCAAACACACACCTTCAACAGAGGACTTCCAGAACACACACCTTCAACAGAGGACTTCCAGAACACACACATTCAACAGAGGACTCTGCGTAAACACACACCTTCAACAGAGGACTTCCAGAACACATACATTCAAAAGAGGACTCCACGTAAACACACACATTCAACAGAGGACTTCCTAATCACACACATTCAATAGAGGACTCTTAACACATACATTCAAAAGAGGACTCCACGTAAACACACACATTCATTAGAGGACTTCTAAATACATGCATTCAACAGAGGACTTAGCCAGACTTGTGTCTACGGTTAATTTTTCTTTTTCGCCTTAATACAACCCGCAAAAAAGTTAATATTAATGACTTTGCTTAATATAAAATGCCTGAGAAATATTTATTTATTGACTTATTTGGTCTTTATATATATATATATATATATATATATATATTTTAATTTCTGGAATTTTCGAATTTTTACTCCTCAAGTATGGGCCGTACGGGTCGGGCCGGGCCGTGATGTTTGTTACAAATGTGTTACGGGCTCCGGCCGGGCCTACAAATTAAAGAATCATCGGGCTCGAGTCGGTCCGGAACTCAATTTTTAGGCCCGTGCAGGTCTCTAAGTTGCGGACCTACCACAGGCTGGGGTTAGTTTTACTGGTGAGCGGAAAAAAAAGCCACTTTTAATGGTACTCTACTTTTAATAGTTTTATGATGTAACATAGTCGTTATATGCTAGTCGATGAGGAAAGGAGCGTAGCCAGAAATTTTTTTCGGGGGGGGGGGGTTGTATAATTTGTATTGATAAACTTAATTTCTTATTGACGACAAAAATCTGAAAGCTCTTAATAACTAATTTTGAAAGTTTCGGAGGGCGATATATCCCGATATCCCACTCCCTGGTGACGCTCCTGCAGTGACGTAGGAAAAGGGGGGGGGAAGGCATTGTGGCTCGAGCCCTCCCCCATACCTTTGGAGGATGATAGAAAATAACCATATATCGATGTCTTTTTCAGTGTTCAGAATCCATGAAAACATAGTGTGACCCCCCCCCTCCCCCCAAACCTACTGAGTCGCTACGCTACTGAGCCCCTATTGGATTGAGGGGAGACCTAGCGTTGAGCTATGGCTTATTATTACTGGTTTTCTTTTTAGTGCAAGAGTTTATTCTGATTGATGGTAATTTATCCTTTTAGCTCTTTGTTTTTAATAAATTTTAAAATAAGAACGATTTATAAGTATATATATATATTGATATACAGGGTGTCCAGCCTTAATGTGACCCAATAGCTAATTTGCGAACCGTTCGGTTTAGATATGCACTTCCAATTTGAAAAATGTTTTAAAAAAGGTAAATAATGTTTTCACGTGCTTTTCGAACTAAAAAACCCATTTACAAAAAAATTACAAAAATTAAATTTTTGTACGGTCCCCAGGTCCTATCATTTATATTTAGGAAAAGATGCAGTACACAAAAACAAAATAAACACAAAAAGTTTCATTTTATTACAATAAAAACTGACCGAGTTATGGAACTTTGAAAATCATACATTTCATCCATTTTCTCGGCCATTTTCAAGACGGTCCCTTACTAGCTTCTTGAAACTGGCCGAGAAAATGGATGAAATGTATGATTTTGAAAGTTCCATAACTCGGTCAGTTTTTATCGTAATAAAATGAAACTTTTTGTGTTTACTTTGTTTTGTGTACTGCATCTTTTCCTAAATATAAATGATAGGACCTGGGGACCGTATAAAAATTTAATTTTTGTAATTTTTTTGTAATTATTTATTTTTTTTTTTTTTTTGGTTCGAAAAGCGCGTAAAAACATTCTTTACCTTTTTAAAAACATTTTTCAAATTGGAAGTGCATATCTAAACCGAACGGTTCGGGAATTAGCAATTGGGCCACATTAAGGCTGGACTCCCTGTATAAATATTTCTAGTTTTGAAAATATTAAATTTACACAATGATACTCTTATTTAAAGATGCCTTTTTAAAAATTAAATTATGGTATTAATAAGCCAAAAACAACTTTTAAAAAATCTTCTTTAAATTAAATGTTAGTGTAATTGTAATGTTTTTAAAAAAATTTTAAATGCTGAAAAAAAAACACTTTTTAAAGGAAACTTGTTTAAAATGATTTAAAACTCATTTCTTAAAATATAAAATATTGGCTATATATAACTGTGATTAAAATTAATAGTTAATTAGTTTTGTTAGAGTAGTTAATTAGTTTTTTAGAATAGTTTTAATAATTATATGTTTACTATTTTTGATATTGAAAAGCTTATATCCCTCACAGACTTTGATTAAACATCTGTAAGCCTTCTTATGACAAAGCTTAAACTTTCTACATCACCTCATTAATGCGAGGGAGTATATTTTACTTATTGGGAATTTCTGTAAGAGGGCTGTATAAAAAGTAAAAGTTTGTAATTCCTTACATTTAATTTCCTGAAAATTTTATTCGACACCATAAAGTAACTTTGTAATTATATATGTCTAAGATCAATATTTAAAGAAGAAAATCCTAGGTCAGTGCTTTTAAGACACCCTAGGGATTGGAAGGAATTATGATTTCTATCTAATTATTGTGTTCTATTTAATTAATGTGCGAGGGCTGACTGCTTAATTAAGGCATGCCTTGGCGGAGAACTTTTTGAGGGGTTATAACGCTTATTCAGGTTACAACTGGAGAAAACAGTTGCGCCGTAGACCAGGACCCTGGACCTGCACACTTCAGCCCTTTACCAAATTGTCATGAAATTAGTAAAAAGTATTTATATTATAATGCAAAAGGTTAAAAATATTTTTTAAGCTTTATAAGTTAAATTTATATCTTATAAAGCTCTTTCTCTTGCCCCTCTTTGATATGCCAAAAAAAAAAAAAAAAAAAAAAAAACCATTAAAACATGAAAAAAATAAAACCCTCTCCCCATACACACCTATGTGTTAATTGAAATCCCAATTTAATAGGGATTTTATTTCTTTGATATATTAACACTTCTATGTCATCAGCGTACCAGAATGCAGTTTTGGGGTCATCTAATTCAGTGTTTCGATACCTTTAGTCCTCTTATCTGTTCATGTATTAGCAAGACGTAACAAGAAATTCACCTTATGACCTCCTATTCACAGCGTTGCTCCCTTGCAATACTGAGAAGTAACGTTCGACCCAGAAGGAAAATATTCAGAGATATTATAACGTTGCACATATAATACTACTTTTCAGCGTTTAAAAAATTATTTTAAAAGTCTAGCTTAGTTTAAGATAATATCTCATAATATTAGTTTTTTATTGTATATATTATATGTAGATTCACCAGTTTAAATAACCCCTTTTCCTTGATCTTAAAGACTTATTTATGCCAAACTTAAGGTTAATGAAATCATGCTGAAAGTCGTTCCAACTTCTAAAATTATTAAAAGTCTTGTTCCATATTACTTCACTAAAAATATTTACACTATCACCCCCCCCCCCGGAAAGAAAATATAAAATATAAATAAATAAATAAATAAAAATAAGGTACTGCGGTCTCTTAATTTTTTTTTTTTAATTTTCTTTCCAAATCAAAGAAAAACATGAACATTTAGCTCAGCCAGTTGTAATTTAAAAGGTCGGTAACATCAAAGAAAGTACAGCGGGAAGAGAGGATACAGAAAATAGATAATGTGCACTGGGCTTCATTGTAATGTATTTCAAACCCTGCAAGAAAAGCGGATTTTTAACGGTCCGTAATGGTCGTTTTCAGGGCCCGATTATGACCAACAGGGCCCCCGGGCATTGATGAATTTGGGGGTCCCCATCTATAAAATTTATTTTCTTTTTCATAAAATTTTAACTTATAAAAGAATATTTCAGAACAACATTTGAAACTGGGGGCCCTTTCGAACCGGGGGCCTTGGGCAAAGTCCCGATTTGCCCATGCGATAGGGTCTGGTCGTTTTTACTGGACCAACAAACAAAACAAAAGTACTTGTCAGTGCTAAATGTACCTTTAAGATTCTGTAATGATTTAAATGCCAAACACGGCCCTTTTATCTCCCTCTAACGCAAAAATCAGTCACACCGCACTAGGGTCGGAGCTGCCGAGAGGGGAAAACTTCTGGAGAGCCTGGGTGATGGTCACGTGAATGGTCTGTGACGTCACGCTAAAGGATGGGATTTTTGCTGGTTATCGTATTAAAAGCAATGAGGATTTTGGACATCATGCTGGTAGTTTAACGCTGTCGTTCTTTTGTTTAAAGGTGTGTAAGCAATCTGTGTACATAATACACTTATACTACAAACCTAAAATGATAAAAAAAAGCGTTATTTAAAAATATATTACTATTTAAACTATTTATTTTTCTATCTATATAAATGCCTTCGTCTTGCTGCGTTCCCGGCTCCAAGTCAAAATGTAAGAAAATGTCAAAGGGTGAAATGGATGCGTAGGATTCCTAGAAAAAATCAGACGCCTAACAAAAATACATACGTTTGTATAAAACATTTTAATGCAAACGATATTATAAAAGAGAATAAAATTCAGAAGCCCGATGGTTCTTTTTTGATTATAAAAAGAGACAAATATTAACTGGCGCCAAATGCAACACCCAGCATTTTCCCAAATTTGTCGTCATATTTATCAAACTCCATCAAAAAAAGTAAAAGAGTTAATCCAGAAGAAAGGAGACAAAATCAATTAAAAGGAAAATCGAAGATTGAAAAATTTAAGGAAAAAAATGATTTGATCAGTTCCATTGAAGATCTGGCAGAGAAAATTATATTAAAAGCTCCATGGCAGTGCTTTATTCAGCAAGAATTTGCAGTATATGAAGCTGGATGTTGACACAACACCCATTTCACTGTCATCGAGCTTAAAAAAATTTCTGATCTTTCATTTGAATTATTTACTAATAATAATCGAGTTGAAGAACTTATTTTAACCGGACAATTGGATAAAGAGAAGGAATAAGGAAATATACCCAGATAAAGGATTTGCTTTTTTATACACAAAAAGGAAAATAAAACAAAACTGGAACTAGAATGTATTTTAGAGCAGCTCTCTTCCTTTATCCACCAAGAAACTGAAATAGATGAAGTTATGCTTCATAAATTTAAACTATTAGAAGAACAAATTTAATTAACTTTTAGGAATCCTTAGGCCAGATAGTACAGTCCTGAGTTAACCGCATGGGCATTTTCCATTTATATAATGTCGCCAATTTGTTATCGAGAAATTTATAATCTTGGATTTTTATGTCACCCACATGAAAGAAATCAATGAAAACTTTCATCTAATATACAGTTTGAAGGTACTATTGAAGATATAGAAAAAAGTATTTTTTTTTACGAAAAAAGGCGGAAAAATTAGAGCCATATGAGCTATCTGTTGATGCAGCCTCAAATTACATACAACTCAATACAGCCTCAAATTAACTATGCTAATGATTTTTTGTCGGGATTTAGCTTAAATAAAAACACCCAAAAAGAGAACAGCATCCAAAGCTGTATGATCTCTATTTTCGAAGATATTGTTGCCTTATTTCCTGTTCGAAATATGACTGCAAAAGACCTGTGTGAATTGACTAAAGTATTTATCAGGAATGTAAGAAACGCAGATTTCAAGATCATATCTATAATTGCGGATAACAACAGAATAAACCGTAATATGTGTATTGAAATAAGGGGGGGGGGAGGTGAACTGAAATCAAGCGTACTCTTTGAAGATTCTGATGAATAAATTTTTATTTTGTTTGATTCTGTGCACATTTTGAAAAGCACAAGAAATAACTTATTATGATTAGTAATTAATATAAATATTTCAATTAATTTTCAGTAATTAGTTTTTAAAAGTACAATTAAATACATTAAAAACAAAGAAAAAATTTATAAATTTTGTTAAAATAACGTAGAATCAATAAAGATTACAAAAAATCACAGAGTTATTTGTAGGGTGTCGTATAAATGTTTAAAGAGTTTTAATTATTCAAAATTACTAATAAAAAAAATAAGATAATGGTATAAGCACTGTTCTGTTGCTTATAGCTCAATAAAACTGAAAAAATTCTTAAAAAGTCTTCACATTTCAAACTCGTTTATTATATGTATATTTGTAAATAAATTTAATAAACACAATATATTTTCATGAACGTAGTATTTAAAAACAAATAAAATAATTTGTTTGGACCATGTCTAAGGAAAATAAAGCGGTTTGTAGTATTTAATTAACTGATTATACTCATAAGACTCCATACAAAATGCGGAAAATCCCATCCTTTTCTGTGACGTCACAAAATCCACCACCCATACCCCTCATGAAGAAGCTGTCTTTCTGATAGAATTACAATAGGGATTCCCCTTGAATTCTGTGTTCTTTCTGTCCCGAGGACCCCGCTAGAGTCCAGTTTTCCCGCAAGCATATTACAGTCTGCTGTTAATGTTTCTCGCATGGTTTCTCGCTACCGGGGTAAACATATTTGTTTTGAAGAAGAACCAAAGAGATGTGTGTATGTCCAGATGTTCGGGATGAAAGGGGATGGGGGGGGGAATCTTGAATGAGCTTCAAAGAAAATGGATTACAAAGAGCTAAGCTACATAGAAAAATGTCTGCGAGTCAAGTTTCGTTAAGCTAAATGAATTTTACCTGCCAAATATCTTTATTCTGCTGTGAAATATTAACTTGCTTTGAGTATGAATATAGATAAATAGTTTTCTTGTCAGATCGGTAAATTTAATAAAAAGAATTAGTCTGGAGATAAGAGTACAATGTACTGATGTGTATCATCTGGCTTGTTTTTCTGGTTCAAATGTAGAGTTTTGGCTTTTACGCCATTAACTCACGAATTCTTCAGTACTTTTGGGAAATAGTAATTGCAATTTTGTTTATATCTTTATTATTTCATCTTTTCTTCTAAAATAACACGTGAATATCTAAATTTTTCAGCTGTATCTATGTTAAATTTTTTTTTAATGATTTTTTTTATGTTTAAGTAATTATTAAAAAAGTAATATGTCGTTAAACTTTTCCGTATGCATTTTCATATAAACTGAATATATAGAAAAATGGCTAAATTTACGAATCAAGGAATCAATCACATTTCAGTTAAGCCGGCAGTAAACCCCAAACCCGGCAACAACCCCAAAACTGACGTTAAAGGTCACGTGGTGTGACTAAGTCAATCCCAATCAGTTCAACTGAAAAGACATTATAATTTTGTAAATAATTTGATTATAAACAAGTTTGTAATAAATAATTTTAAAAAATGTTTTTTTTTTGCTCTAGAGATTTTATTTAATTTTTATTTCTCAGAAAAAAGGCGCGAGCCAAATACTGACGTTGATAATCGCGCGGTGTGAATAGGTCACCCCAATCACTTTTATTTCAAAATTGTGCTTTAAATAATAATTATAATAGCAGCCATAGTAATAAACCGTTTTAACATGCTCATTTGATAAACAGTCGGCCAGAAAAAACAAGAAGAACACCTCAGAGAACAAAATTAGGCTTGCTTTCATAATGGAAAATTTACAAGCAGTAATAGTTGCGCGGGGCACTGAGTCACCCCGGATTCCAAGAAACGATTGTATCACGCAGATAAAAAAAAAAGTCAAGAAAGAACAACTGTACTTATTCCAAGGGGAGTGTCAGGCGGGAGGATATAGGAAGAATGACTGTTTTCAGATACCTAGATACCCATTCAGATACCCATTTCCCACCCAGATTTTTAATTTTCTAAGCATGGGGTGATCTGTGCTCCGCGCGACTTCTCCCGGGTTAAGGTATTCTAATATATCCAAATAATGTATAAATCGTATCCTAAAAGGCATAGTAGATATATCCATTCGAAGCATAGCAGCTCGATAGCACCGTGGGGTTCTAAACAGTGAAAAAGGCAGAACTTTACACAAAAAAACATCACAATTATTATATTTTTTTTATGAAAACTGAAATTTAGGAGGGGGTCCGGTCCGGACCCCTGGACCATCCCCCTGGGTACGTCCTTGTATATTATATAAATATATATACAGCAAAGCACCGATTCTACGTTTTTCCTTTGTACGACTTTTACATTTATACGTCGTTTTCATAAAGTCCCAATTCATTTCTATTTACTTTAATACCAAATTGCTTCACATATAAGACGCTAATATCGGTTATAAGTCGTTTCTGACTTCCTAAACTTTGAAAATTTTCTCAGTCATTGTTTCCCTATTTAGGGAGAATTTTTTTTGAGATCGAACGTGTAAGGAAGAATATGTACCACCTTTAACTACCTTCCTTTAAACAATGCAGTATATTGAAAATTTTGTCAGAATATGACAGAAAAAGCATTGAAGGAACTTAATTCAATTCGCAATACCTTAATTAATAATCAAAGACAATCAGGCGACTGTGAAAGATTATCTTCTTATTCAATGTCTGTACGGAACATAAATCACATCATAATTGGTATGCAATTTGTAATATATTAATATTAAAGATATGCAGCATTTAAGATATGGTACAATAAAGTAGTATAATTTCAGTAGTATAATTTCATTCGCTTTAGTCGTAATTATGTCATGCGCGAACGAATATTTACGCATATTGAAATAATTTTCGCAAAATCTAATCAACATTTTTTGAAAAATTGGAAGCATAGAATTTAAGTTGAGTGGCAACCTATGATGTCACCAAATTTCGTTTCATTCCCTGCAGTCTTTTTTTCGTGATACTGGAACAAAAATTTCAGCATTTTAAAACGATTTTCACAAAATCTCAAAATATAATCAAAATATTTTAAAAATTCAACACCTATAAATTAAGATTAGCAACTACCTATCATATCACCAAATTTCGTATTAGTCGTTATTACGCGTTGCTTGAAGAAATATAACCGCATTTTGAGAGAATTTTCACAAAATCTCAAAATCTAATAAAAATGTTTAAAAAATTGGACACCTATGGTTTATGTTGAGCAACAACCAATCATGTGACAAAATTTCATATCATTCGCTTTAGTCGTTATTACGTAGTAACAGTACTATAGTAACAGGCCTGAATTTTAGTGGTGTTTTATGAAACTTAGGTATTAGCACTAAAGACAGATGTTTTAGATAGTCATGTTTTATCTTATGTAATTTGTGGAAAGCTAAACTATTTTTATTCATTGTTAACTCATGTATATGTATGTATAAATGTAGAAGGGGGGAAATTTTTAGAAACACACGTCCCCCTAGAAAGAAAATGCTAGCTACACCTCTTCCGATCTGGTGATCCTAGTGAAAGAAAACCTATACGCTAAAAATGTTTATCTCTTGCAAACAAAAATCGCACTATAATCATCCCCCCCCCCAAAAAAAAAAATAAATAAATATATAAAATAAAAGTTACAAACTTCAACAACAAAAAGTTACAAATGTAATGAATGATGATATTTTTTTCTATCACAAAATAAAATAAAATATATTAATTTGTGTTCAGAATAATATATGCTTTACTGATCTCGTATGACTGGATTATTGTTTCTCTTAAATATGCATTAAAAATTAACTAGCCAAAATTTAAAATATGACATACACAAACACGTGACAAAATTATCCTTAAATGTGGCACGGTACCAGCGGGGACTGATTTACGGCGGAGCATTCGGGGCACGTGGCCTGACACTATTTTTAGGGACACATAAAGTATACCAGGTAGTTATCAAAATGTCTCATAAAATCACTTTTAAAATGCTATAAGGGTCTGCTTTTTACTTTGAATGAAAGTAAAATGTTTGAAAATGTAATTCAATCCATGAAAAATATTGAAAATTTTAGTTTAGTAAATAAAATTTACACTAACTTTCTTTCATTCTAAGGATAATTACAATTTGTGTAAAAATGCTTAATTATATCTGATAATAATAATAACCTCATCTGTAAATTTTAAGCAACCTTCTTCATTTAAGCAACAATTTTCCTTTAAATTTGTTTTTCTGAACAAATTTTAACGTTTTAGTGAGAGGAAAATAACAAAATAAGATTTTTTCTGAAACAGATTTAATTTGTAACCATACTTTTTAGTCTCGAATATTTGTAAAACTGGAATGTTTGACTCTTCGATAGCATAAAAAAAAAATATTTAACCAAGAAAATTGCTCACAGATTTTTTTTTTTTTTTTTTTTCCGTGGAGGACCATGATTTAATACATTTGAACTATTTTAAGCATTCCACCAGAAGAATTTTTACTAGAGGCTTTCGAGATATTGATGTAAGGTAAGTGTTTTTTTTCAAAAATTCGATAGGTGACTTGAGGTACGTATTGAGTTACGATTAAAATAATATTCTGCCATAATTTTTTGTGCAGTGGAAGTACCTGTGCATTGAGTCCTGCGCTCATTCACAGGCCTCAAAAAAACATTGAAGTGAATCCCCAATCTTTCAGGGGACCAGCTGTCCAGCGCTCAGCGGTGAGGGAAGAGAGAAAAGAAAGTCTCTTTTTCGATGCCCCAGGACACAAACCAGTTTCAAGATTTTTCAGATGATGGTACTGGTACACACCCCTCCACATCTGTATTCTATGTTACAGCGGGCAAGATGTGGCTTTGTTACCGGTCAAGATGTGGTGTTGTCTGAAAACGTCGATCTTCCGTCCGCTTTTGTTTGAGAGTAGTTTTTATGACTGCTTGTGTCCTCTCCTCTGTCGAAGTGTCAGAATGTAAGTGGGATGTGTGTGAAAATAAAGAACTATTTGAATAGTGCTTATCCGTAAGAACGCACATTTTGGGCAAAAAATGTTCGACCTACTTCAACTGAATTAAGTCCCACCAGGGGCGGCCCTAGGGCCGGACAAACCGGACCCCTGTCCGGGGCGGCAAATTTTAGGGGCGGCATTTTTGCTCGAATTTGAAAATTACATTTTGTATCAGCAAAAGAATTGTTAAAAAATATTCCGAAGAATATAATTCTGTATAACTTTACTAGCTGATGTACCCATCCGTCATTGATGGGTTTTTACTAACCGCGCGAAATTTCGTTTGCGTTGTAGGAGTACGAAAAATGGAATTAGCATACTGGCAGAAATATAGGAAGCAAAGTTATAACTCTTGTGTTGTTTAAAGATTACAGGTTAGAGAGTAACAGATTACTGAGACAAACTGTCAATAGAGAAAATATTTTACATTCAAAATTAACGTTTTCTATCAGTGGATGAGCTTCCTACATCAAGAAGTCATTTAAAGTTGCAAAAGAAGATGCTACTAATGAATATTAAACTGAAAAGAGAATACCTGTAAAATGCTTTGAAATAGCAAATAGCCTATATTTAACACTGCAACGTCTGATTGAATTATATTTTGATGATTTTACTTGATGCTCGGAGAACTTTATCAAATTTTACGTCATACCTCAAAAATAATTCAAATTTGTCGAAAATTAAAAAACCTGCAATTTTAATTTACTAACAGCCTACTTTTTAACAAAATTTCATTTCATCCCCTTTTGTCTGACCACTAGTTGTCTTCACGAAGTGGTCACACAAAATTTTCTCAAAATAATATTATATATATATATATTATTTTGAGTCGAATGTATTAGTCGAACAGCCACCTATTGTATTCCCTAGTAGCACAATTAGTCCAAAAGACGTTTAAAACACGTTTTCTAACGTCAAAAAACGTGTTTCCAACGTAATTTGAACGTTTTTTGAGCTAGTTGTGCTACTAGGGTTACCCCCAGACGCCTTAAAGTGACACCCTCCCCCTCTCTCCCCGCCCCCTAAAAAAAAAAAGTAAAATGCAACTTTTACAAACACTTTTAATTTGTTTAAATCTTTTAAAAATTTCGATGATGCTTTGTTACCCATCATATGACCTAATTTCATTCTGTTCTCTTAATGCGTTTTTGATGGATGCCAGAAACTTCTTAAGCGATTTTTACAAAATTTCAAAGTCTATGAATTATTTAAAACAATTTTGGTATCTATTGTTTCAATTAACTTACCATTCAATATAATTCCAAATTTCATTCTATTCCATTGAGCCATTTTTTAACAAGGGGCGAACATACATTTACACACAGTTTTCAAACAACAGTTTTAAATCTTAAAACTTTTAAACGAATTAGAAGTATTTTAGCACCTGCAGTTTAAATAAAGTTGCCACTTTTGGTGTTGCTATAAAATTCATTTCATTCGCTTCAGTTGTTTATATGTGATGTGCAAACAAATATTTAACATTTTGCATAGATTTTTCACAAGGTTTCCAATTGGATTCAGATTACACTTTGTTAATGAAATTCAACAAGCCAAATACTGTCCCATATTTCTAGATTGCATTCCTGGTGCCAAAAAAATCGAATAAATCCAATTCTTAGTAAGGTATAAAGGTATTGACAAATCTAATTCCAATGAGGCTACCGTTAAAATGGATGAAAGAATTTTAAGTTTTTGTTTCAGTGATTTGGCTTCAGGATTATTTAACTCTCTCAAACAGTTCATGTTCCAATGTTCTATTACTATTTGGTATAAAATCTTCAATTCCGTGAATCCATTAAGAAAGCTATTGCAGTCAAAAGACAACGATTTACCACCTGCTCTAGAACTCTTAAGAAACTGTAAAGATTTTTTAAAAGGATCTTCGATTGGATGTGATTTTAAATGAAATGTTCTGTTATGCAAGAGAACTGAGCGACGAGATAGTATTCTGGCTAATACTGAGTTTACGCAGCCACGTAACATATTAATTTTTATTCCGAAGCACGAGATGATCTGGTGAAAGATCCTAAATTAAAATTCAAGATAGTTTTTTCTTTTTTTTTTCAGTAAACAAATCGATTAATACCTTAGAATACAGATTTAATTTAATAAGTACCCAATGTAATTATTTTAAATTTTTGCACGGCATATATGAGTTAAAAGACACTCCTAAAAAGTGCTAATTAAACATTGTAACACAGTGTAACAGCGTTAAAACTGTTTATAGTGTAAACAATTGGAGTTAATGCAGACCGATGGAGAATCAGGGAATATAAACGCTCTTGATCTAGTAAATGAAATAGTGTCAGTTACGGCCTTATTAGGCAAAAAGGAAAGTCCAATTGAAATTTTAAAGCTAATTTCAACTCTAGATTTTACACGCACATCTTGCTATTGCTTCGAGAATTTCGCTTTCTTTGCCGATAATTGTGGCATGTGCAGAGAAGAGTTTCTCAAAATTAAAGTTAACTAAAAATTTCTTATGTTCCACAACTCTTCCAGATATGTTAAATAATTTAACTACATTGGCTATCGAACATGAATTAGTTGAAAAATTGATTTAAGAGAAAAAGTCAGGAATTTTGCGGAATTAAAAGTCAGAAAAAGAACTCTATTTTTCTCTCTTCCTTTTGGTTTTTAGCTTAATGTGTGGTTTTTATTAAATATGTTTTTTTCTTATGCTGTGTTATGTTTAAAGAGCTATTCCAGTTTTATAGGCATGAAAACAGAATCTATGAACAATTTATTTCTTTTAATAGTAATTTTACTGTGGGGGGCGGGCGGCATTTTATATTTTTGTCCGGGGCGGCCAAACTGTTAGGGCCGGCCCTGGTCCCACTTACTGACTGTGCAACCACAAAAGAGAGAGAACTTAAAAAATGACCCTATCTTCTCAACAAGATGCTTTCTAAAACATTCACTAAAAATTTTTTTAGTATGAGAGTACAGTAATACGATTTGATAGTGATATTTAGTCATAAGCTTACTTTTCAGTTTGAATTAACTTTCATATTTAAGCACGGCATATACTATTTACAGCCCAAATCCACTTAAAAAAATACGATTACATTAATGTACTCGTTTTTAAGTACATTATTTTTTACAGAAAAAAAAAAGAATTTTAATATATATTTATCTTACACAGTAAAGAACCGTTCATACCACATACTAGCTGCGTGCCCGTTCTTCCCACGGTAGGAAACGAAAAATTTCCTCACATGTGTCATTCGAATTAATTCCAGTGATGTGGAATCTAGAAAAAGCAAAATTATTTCACTCTTGACTTAAAATTTGCGTCATATATGTAATAACCTGAGATCATTGCAATATAATGACACCAAAAAAAAAAAAAAAAAAAAAAAAAAAACTATGTCAGCGTCATTCGGTATCAAAAAAGTGAAAATGGACCGTTTGCAGTGAACTTCTCACTTTCAAAATGTCTTATTTCCGCAGACATGCTGTCTTTTAGGTTCACGTTTTAGCGTTAAATACCTCAGACACTACATGAAATGGACATTTTTTTTTTAATTTTAAAAATACGTCACCCTCTCTTGCAACCCTTTAGAAAAAGAAAAGAGATAAGAGATAAGACTGCGCTATTTATAAAGGCTTTAAAATTGTTTTTCTAGATTATGCAGTTTAATTTTTCTTCTCACAAATAAATCCAGTATTTATAAAAGGAAATCGAGCCAAGCAAAGAAATCGTCTGCTTGGACATAAGAATAACTATGTACACAAAACGAAATCTTTTGAATGAGAAACTTTTTTCACGTTTTCAGAAGAGCGCTCGTTGTAATTGCTTCACAACGGGCTTTGACTTTTAGTTGTACAATAACAGTAGTATTTGGCGCATTAAGGCAATAAACAACAGATGTTTTAATTCGAATTTCGCAAAAAATCGCTTCGAGATATGGCGCGGGACCCGTTTTTATTTATTTTTTTCAACTGGCAATTTTAATCTTTGTTACTGTATCCAGGACAACCAAACCGCAAGATTT